>JAJIBD010006964.1:0-97072 GCA_021461705.1 Cryptotis parvus | reverse complement strand
GGAATCATTCCTGGCAGTTCTTAGGAGACCTTGTATGGTGTTGGAGATCAGATTTGAGTGGCCTTGTCCAAGAACAAGTGCTGTACTGTTTGTCCAGCCTAGTATTATTATGTTTTCACCTTAAATTTGCCAGCATAGAATTGTTTATATCTTACTAATTCTGATTTGGTAGAATTTTCTTTGGGAATCTTATTTAGGAAAACTCAAATTTCAGTCTTGAGATATAGGTCAAAATGACTTCTAATAAAAGAATAATTATTCTCTTTTGTCCTGTGTTTCTTGCATTTCTGCATATTAATCTGATCATATTCTTCAATCGAATAGCTTTTTAGCCTTCCATGGAAATGGAACTCTTCATTAATTTTTTTTTTCTTTTGGGTCACATGGGACAATGCTCAGAGGTTACTCCTGGCTCTGCACTCAGGAATTACTCCTGGTGGTGCTTGGGGGACCATATGGGATGCCGGGGATCGAACCCGGGTCAGCCGCTTGCAAGGCAAACACCCTATCCACTGGACTATCGCCCAGCCCCCTAAAATTTTTTTATTTTTATTTTTTTTTTGCTTTTTGGGTCACACCCGGCAATGCTCAGGGGTTTTCCTGGCTCTGCACTCAGGAATTACTCCTACCGGTGCTCGGGGGACCATATGGGGATGCCAGGGATGGAACCCGGCCAGCATGGGCTAGCCGTGGGTAAGGCAAACACCCTACCTGCTGGGCTATTGCTCCGGCCCCTAAATTTTTATTTTTAAACTTCCAAGTTTGTTTCTGGGCCTCACCTGGCATTGTTGGGGGCTGCTTCTGGCTTGGTTTTGGGGTCCCATGTAGTGTCATGAGCAGACTCAGGGCTCCTGCATGCAGCGCATGTGCTCCAGCCCACCGGCTCTCTCTTCATTTCATATTTTTCTATCCCTTTAAAGAGTTTCTTAAATCAATAATTTTTCATAATTTTGCCATTTTCATCATTTATTGATAAAGTCATAACATGTTAGCATATATGTATTTTTATCTATAGCTGAATTTATATGTATATTTCATATATATTGAAATGTGTATTTCACATTTATACATTGTATACAGTTCTAGACAGGTTCTAACTGATACCAGTAAGCCTAGCAAGAAGCCAGAGCAACCCACACATCATGCGGTCAGTCATTCTCAAGTCCAGACTCTAGTTCCTCAGAGCTCCATCCAAGAGAAAACCTGATCTTTCCCCTTTAAGTTTCATCAGTAAATGCTCGAGATGAGAGCCTTCTACTGAGAATATACCACCTACACAGCAGAGCCTGGCAAGCTACCAGAGTTTTACTTATTTGTTATGCAAAAACTAGTGACAATTGTGGACCTCAATTCCATGACCTGAAGAATGGTTTGAGGCTCTTCCTGTCCCTGGAGCAAGCAGATGCCCTTGGGTTACACTTGCTTGTCACAGGATGTATGGAGATGTTACAGGTGCCCGCTCCAGCAAATCGATGAACAATGGGAAGACAGTGATACAGTGATACAGTGATAGCTGAATTTATATTCATCACTTTTCTAAGTTTAAATTTTGCCAGTTGCGGACTTGGGTTCCATATGGTGCCCTGAGTACCACCAGGGGAGTAATTCCTGCAGGCAGAGCCAGGAGTAAGCTCTGAGAACTGTCTGGTGTGACAGTTTAAAACTAAAACAAAAACAAAATGAATTTTGCCATTTTCTTTTGAGATTGTGGTTTTAACCTGACAGTTTGTAGTTCTTTTTTCTTTTCCTATTTTTTTCTTCCCTTGCCAGTTTGGAGACTTTGAGGTCAGGGCCCAGGTCAGGGCCGTGAATATGTTAGCGATCCCAAACCATTATGCTCAGGACCTCCAGTTTGCTCCTGATGTTTTCTAAGCCTTTCCTCTGGGAATTCTTCCCAGGGGCTTGTCAGCGTTATCTCTGTGCCTGGGCACTGCTAGTGTCTGAGCTTTTAGCCTCTAAGGCTTTAAGCCATCTTGCAGGCCCTTTTGCCAACCATCACCAGCAGTGCATTGCCTTGGTTTCCCTTTGTGCATGTAGTGGCGCTGGTTTGAACTCATAAATTTAAGTTGTTGGACAAGTGCCTTAAGCTGTGGAGCCATCTTTTGTGTTCCCTTAACCCAACATTTTCAACTTCAAGGAATTTATTTTTTGATGCAGAGGGCAAAAGAGAAAAATGATTTCTACACACTTTTATTTTAGCAGGTTCTCCTCCTCCCTGCCAACTCTTTATTTTATTTGTTTTTTTTTTTGTTTTTTTTTTTTTTGTTTTTTTTTGCTTTTTGGGTCACACCCGGCGATGCTCAGGGGTTACTCCTGGCTCTGCACTCAGGAATTACTCCTGGCGGTGCTCGGAGGACCATATGGGATGCCGGGATCAAACCTGGGCCGGCAAGGGAAATGCCCTACCTTCTGGGCTATCGCCTGCCCCCCCCCCCAATTCTTTTATCTCTTCCTCATTGTATACAATCAGATCACTTGAAAAACACATGACTTATGGCAATTTTGGTCCTACTGTGTAATATATGTGCAGATTTGATGTTCTAGAACTCTTGATTAGAACAACTTTTGGACTAATGGACATTATTATTTTTCAACTGAGGGGTTTTGATTTTCGTTTATTTTTTGGGGGGTGAGGGTGGGGGGTAACCTAGTGGTGTCAGGAATTGCCCCCAGCTCATTGTTTGGGGAGTCACTCCTAGTAGTGCTTCGGGTACCGTGTGGTAACAGGGCTAGAACCCAAGTCATTGTTTGGGAGTCACTCCTAGTAGTGCTTCGGGTACCGTGTGGTACCAGGGCTAGAACCCAAGTCTCTTGCTCCAAATACTTGAAGTATCTCCACGGGTACTCTGGATTGGAGTTTGGCTACGCTCCATCTGGGGACCTGGGGCCCTGTTGGTGCTCTGGGGAACTCTCCCAGCGTGGTGCTGGGAGTGGTTCCCAGTGGTGCTCAGGGGGCCAAGTAGTTCGGGATTGAACTCAGGCCACTTTCAAGCAAAGCATGCTCTCCAGCCCACTGACTTTCTCTCTGGCCCTCTAAGTCCGTTTCCAGAAGCTTCTGGAGCCATGCTGGTTAGTCACTCAGCTTTCCCATGTATACAGGAAGTAAACATGCTATTTATAGACTCCTTTTGACTGCGTTTCTTGATCAATCTGCCTAATGTTTGTTTGATTATTTGTCTAGATGCTAATGAGCCCAAAGGGGTGTGGGATGACCTTTTTCACCCTGTGGTTTTAGGTATTTCTCCTAAGTTAATGACTGGGAAAGCAGCCTGGGGTTTCAAGGAAAAGGCAGGGGAACTGGCATGGTGAGGAGAGCGTGACTCAGATGACAAAACCAGCTGTTGTTGTTAGCGAAAAATCAGAGGAAATAGTCCTGAACTGTCTGAACCTATTGGCTGAATAATGCTTCTGGTGACCTCTGGGACCCCTGAGCACTGTTTGCGAGCCTGCTGAAAAGTTCAGGAACAACAGAAGAGAGAAAAGGGACTTTATTTAATTGATTGATTGATTTTGGTTTGGGGGGCCATACCTGGTGGGCTTATTCTGTTTTTTTTTTTTTAACTTTTTGGGTCACACCCAGGTATGCTCAGGGGTTACTCCTGGCTCTTTGCTCAGGAATTAATCCTGACAGAGCTTGGGGACCATATGGGATGCCGGGGATCTAACCTGGGTCTACTGTGTGAAAGGCAAATGCTGTGCTATTGCTCCCGTTCAACAGGGCTTATTCTTGCCTCTGTGCTCAGGGATCACTCCTGGTGGGCTTGAGGGACTATATGGGGTGCCAGGTATCAAATCTGTGTTGGCCATGTGCAAGGCAAATGCCCTACCCACTTAACTATTGCTCTGGCCTGAAAAAGGGCTTTATGGGCAAGAAAACAGCTTAAGGCTATACCCACAGACTACAGAATAAGCTACAAACAAAAATTACCTGTCCTATTTTATGTTGAGTAAAGATGGCATCATCGTTTATAGATATAACATAGGAACATTACCGAAAACATCATACATATTTTGAGGGAGAAAGTGAGGAATGCAGAGTTGAGTAACATCCCTTGGCAACGCACAGTGGACACACACTGAATGCTTAGAAAAAGGCTGAGAAACATGCCTGGGGTGTGAGAATAGTAGGGTGGTGAGGGAGAAAAACGGGTAGGTCGAGGAGAACTGTGTCACACAGCCTCTGCTGACCAGCACTGCCCTGCCAGGTCTGAGGCCCTTCTCAGAACCCAGAGAGTCCTGAAGCTCTGTTTTGGTCCATTCAAAGCCAAAAGAATGGAGCAAGATGGTTTCTGGAGAGAGGGGCTGTCGCTTCCTCCAAACAGCAGGCTTCAGGCTTTTGCTTTTTAAAAATATTTTTTCACTCTTTTGAGCCAGAGGGATGGCTCAATGGGTTGGAGCTGAAGGAAGCTCATGTCTGGGTTCATGCCCCAGAGTCCCAAGGAGGGAGCCAAGAATAATCCACGAGCATTGCCAGATATGGCCCAGAAACAAGTAAAATATTACTGTTTATTTATTTGCATTGTTAAAATTATTAATTTTTTAGGGGCTAGGGTGTGACTTAGGGGTAAATCACTTGTATGAACATGGCCTGGGTTTGATCCCAGCATCACACAAAATAATTTTTGGTTTTAGTTTTGCTTTTTGGACCACACTGAGTAGTGCTGGGTGGAAGTAGGAGCCACTCGGGTTACTGCTAACAGTGCTCAGTCCGTGTGGTTCAAGAGACCAAATCTGGATGCCCTCTATGCAAAGTAGAGTCCCATACTTTTCCTTTTTTTTTTTTTTTTTTATTTTTTTTTTTGCTTTTTTTGGGTCACACCCGCGATGCTCAGGGGCTACTCCTGGCTCTGCACTCAGGAATCACTCCTGGCGGTGCTCGGGGGACCATATGGGATGCCGGGAATCGAACCCAGGCCGGGCACAAGCCGGCCGTGCAAGGCAAACGCCTCTACCCGCTGGGCTATCGCTCCGGCCCAACCATACTTTTCCTTAAAGCCATAATCTTACCCTAAAGTTGGAAACATCATTGATGTCAAAAGAGGGGTTCCGCAGGGTGATACCATTTCACCAAAACTCTTCAGTGCCACCCTCGAGAACATCATGCAACAATTAGAATGGGAAGGAATGGGAGTGAAGATAGATGGTCGGCAACTACACCACCCCCGCTTCGCTGATGACATCATTCTAACAACACCAAACATTAGCCAAGTGGCACAAATGCTGGCTGACTTTGACCGAGAATGCGGAAAGATAGGTCTACAGCTGAACCTAAAGAAAACTACGTTCATGAAAAATGAACTAGTTCCATTCACTCTCAATGGAACAAACTTCTCTGAATGCAGCAATTATGTGTACCTAGGTCGAGAAGTCAACATGATGAACGACCTAAAACCTGAGCTGCACAGGAGGAAGAGAGTGGCATGAAATGCCTTCAAAGGCATCGAAGAAATAGCTAAAAGGACAAAGAACCTCTGGCTCTGGGCACATCTCTTTGACTCCACCGTTCTCCCTGCATTAACATACGCCTCAGAGACCTGGGCCCTACGAAGCAGGATGAGAATGCTATTTGGGTCTCCCAGAGAGGAATCGAAAGAGCTATGCTTGGAATATCACGCCTCACTCAAGTGAGAGAAGGAATCCGGAGTTCTGACCTCCGTCGCTATTCCAGAATCAGGGACACTGTATTGTTTGCCAAGGCATCGAAAATCAGATGGGCTGGACATGTAATGCGATTTAGAGATGACCGCTGGACTAGAGCCATTACCGACTGGATCCCACGGGATGTCAAAAGATCACGTGGCCTCCCCACCTACAAGATGGTCAGACTTCCTTGTCAAGACCCTGAAGAAACGGTTTGAGGCTCTTCATATTCCTGAATCAACCAGATGCCATTGGAATACATTGGCACGTGATAGGGTCCAATGGAAATGTTACTGGTGCCCGCTCGAGCAAATCAATGAATAACGGGATTCAAGTGATTCAAGTGATCTAGTGATAGGGGCCACTATTTTTTTTTAATTTTTAAAAATATTTTATTATACCACCGTGAGATATACAATTACAAAGATGTTCATATTTGGGTTTCGGTCATACAGTGTTCCAGCTCCCATCCCTCTACCAGTGCCCATTTCCCACCACCAATGTACCCGATTCCCTCCCCCACCTCTCCTTTCTCTTTCTCTCTTCCTTCTCTTACACATTGTGGATTACAATACATAAGTTTAGAGGTTATCGTGTGTATCTTTTGCCTGTATTTAATGCTCAGTTCTAGGTTGGTATTAGCACTTTTGACAATTATTAGCACACTGTTCCATTCTCTGTCTTATCTAACCTCTGACTTACACACATTTGTAGTAATTTCCACCTTTAATAAGACCTCCTGATCCATGTTTCTCCTGACCTTGGATAATGGTATCATAATATGTATATGTATACATTTATGTCATGCAAATAAATGCAGTCATTCTATATCTGTTTCTTTTCCTTCTGGCTAATTTCACTCAACATGATCCTCTCCATGTCCAACAATTTATAGGCAAATTTCATAACTTCATTTTTCCTAATAGCTGCATAGTATTCCACTGTGTAGATGTACCAAAGTTTCTTATCCAGTCATCAGTTCTCGGGCACTCTGGTTGTTTCCAGATTCTGGCTATTGTGAATAGTGCTACTATGAAAATAAAAGTGAGGATGGTTTTTCCGCTGTGGTTTTTGGATTCCCAGGAATATTCCCAGGAGTGGTATGGCTGGGTCAAATGGGAGCTCAATTTCTAGTCTTTGGAGGAATTTCCATATAGTTTTCCAAAAAGGCTATACTAGTCGACATTCCCACCAACAATGGATGAGAGTTCCCTTTTCTATAGGGCCACTATTGACAGAACTTGGCCTCTATACCTCATGTTATTCAGGACTACATGTGACAGTATTAGGGAGCAGGTGCTGCGTGTTACTGGGGATCAGACCTGTGACCTTGCATATGCTAGGGATACGCTCTACCCCTGAGCCATCTCCCAGGCCACTATTTTATGTTATTCTTGGGTACTTCCCTTCCATCTGTGATTTAGTTGTTGTAATTGGGGTCACAAGTGTTTGGTTGGATTGTTTCCCTACTGTAGTTGTGGTGTTTGAAAACACTTTTTGTTGCAATACTCAGCGGGGTCACTCAGAGCTAAGCGTGTGTGTGTGTGTGCGTGTGTGTGTGTGTGTGTGTGTGTGTGTGTGTGTGTGTGTGGTTTTGCTGAAGTTAATACACTGTGGTTTTGGGAGTTCCCAAAGGCAATGCTGTAGGATTATGTCACATGTGATGCTGGGGATTGAACTCAAGGTTTCACATCAGGCAGGCGCTGTACTGTTGAGCTATTCCAGGCCCTCTGTTTTTTGCTTTCCGTGCCCCCAGGAGTTCATATAAGTTTGGAGGTAGCTAGGAAAAAGGGCACAAAGCCATAAAGGAGCTGGAGAGATAGCATAGGGGTACACATACTTGTATTGCAGGAGATGACACCAGATTAGATCCCAGGCACCACATATGGTGTCTCTCTAGCTCTACTAGGAGTGATGATCCCTGAGTACTGCAGGGCGTGTCCTCCACCCCCAAAGAAAGAATCCTAATGGGACCCAAGAGATAACATACTAAGCACTTGCCTTGCACATGGCTGCCCTGGTTTGAGCCTTGGAATTGCATATGTTTCTCTGAGCCTGAGTCCACAGCCAGGAGTAGCCCCAGAACTTGCCTGGATATCACTGTCACTGTCTTCCCGTTCATCATCGATTTGCTTCGACTGGGCACCAGTAACATCTCCATATGACCTGTCTCATGCAAGTAGAGCCCAAGGGTACCTGCTTGTTCCAGGAACATAAAGAGCCTCAAACCATTCCATCAGGCCATGGGAATGAGGTCTATAATTGTTACTGGTATCTGGCATATCAAATACGACACGGATAGCTTGCCAGGCTCTGCTGTGCGGGTAGCATACTCTTGTAGTCATCTCAAAATCCAGGATTTATTGCCTGGATATAGTACAAAAAAACAAAAAAGAATGATTTTTTCCTGCTTTAAAAAAAATCACACTGTGCAATGATTACATGTTTGCCTTCATATAGACACAGTGTTCTAAGAGAAAGATTATTTCTGGGAAAATCTGACCTCATCATCCCCCCCCAATTTTCATTCTCTGCAGTTAAGGGGATGGTTAAGAAGCTTCTCTTGAACCTGAAGGGCCTTGATTGCTTTAACAGAGAATGATTCAAATACCAAAGTACAAGTGTTGGGAATGTCTGTCTGACCATCATGGCCTGTTAGTTAACTCAGATCCTGTCATCTGCTGTGACTTCCTAACCTCTGCAGCTGAAGCAGGTTGTGGTAGACAGAGAGACCTGTGGTTGTAGGTCGTGGTAGACAGAACCAAGATGGTAAACACTGGGACCGGGATTAATTCTAAAATTGTGCTGCTCCCGTTTGGATCCTATTTTGTGGGAGGGCCTGTTCCCCCGCTGCTCAGTGGGGCCATCATTCCCGAGATGCAGTGACTGAAGAGAAAGAGTTAAAGAACAGGCTGGCAAGTTAGAAGGTGGTGAACTCACATCTCCAAGAAACTTTTTGCCTGCAGAGTTCTCTGAAGGGAAAGAACACGACTTTAGAAAGGGCAGTTAGGGGGCCAGAGAGATAGAACAATGGGTAGGGAACTTGCCTTGCACGTGGCCAATCTGAGTTGAACCCCTGGCACCACATAAGTTTCCCTGAACGCAGTCAGGAAGAAGACCTGGGCACCACTGGGTGTGGCTCCCAAACAGAACAAACCAAGAGGTAAGAAGGAGCAGATCGTAGACTGGTGGACGCCAGACCGGCCCATAAATTCTGCTGTGGATAAGTCCTTTGACGCAGGGCATGCTCCAGTGTATCTGTTCTGTAAATCTAAAGGAAGGCTAACGGATGTTTCTGTAAATCTAAAAGATGTTTCTGTTCTGTAAATCTAAAGGATGGAGAGTTCGTGTGCCTGTTGTCTTCCTGGTGTAAGCTGGGGCGAAAGACAAGATAAAGGAGAAACAGGGGCCAAATCGATATATCGCACATCGGGTAGTGTGTTTGCCTTGCCCGCGGTTGACCAGGCTTCAATCCAGGAGTAATTCCTGAAAGAGCCAGGAGTAACTCCTGAATGTCGCCGGGTGTGACCCAAAAAGCGCAAAAAATAAATAAATAAATAAATAAATAAATAAATAAATAAAATAAAAAGGAGAAACAGAACGTTCCTTACATTCTCAACAGCGTGCCCGGAGGAATTGGCGGGCTTTCATTTTGAGTCCTGCTCTGATTTCCTTTTGATCTGGGTTCAACTGGAAAAATCAACAGTGTATTTTGCAAAGGAAAAATCCAAGAAAATATCAATAACATTTTCTCCCTTCCTAGCTCCACATGAATATTGTTTTTTTCTTTCCAGGATCTATTAAGAAGGCCACAAAGAAAGAATAACTCACTTTCAAGACTAGAATTAAACAGTGCCTTCAATGGCAATATCAGGCCTGTGCTAAGCACAGATTATTCTTTTTCTTTTAAGAACTTTCCTTTTGTGTGAAAACATTTACCTCTGAATACTGCTGCGATTGGGCTTTTGGGTTCTTTTTTTCTTCTTTCTCAGTGCTAAGTTTCATGCTAACTTCTCCCTGACAGGTGCCGCCCAGAGAGCCGCACAGCCCTGGCCAAGGACCTCACTGTCTGTTCTCAGCGCCAAAGTGGCCCTCGGCCCCTACCTCTGCCCTCCAGGAGGAGCTGTCAGTCCACTGCAGCCTCTAGCAAGGCTGTCCCGGTGCCATCTCGCCCAACAAACACAAAAGCACTCCAGGGACTTTCAGGTCACAAAGATTCTCTCAGTGAAATGCCTTTCAAGTGCAATGGGAACGGAAACGAGCTTGACTTCGGAAATTCCTCCCCAGCCTTCCCTTTGCAGGACAACACAAAACCTGAGAAAAAGAAATCCGAACTCCACTTGTGCGTTACTTCCACGACGTCATCAATATTTTTGCACTTAAAAAGCTCATGGAACAATTATATTATAGTAAGTGTCCTGATAAGTTAACCTTGACTTTTCCCCCTTTTTAGTGTTGCATTGTTTTATTTTTAGAGCAAGTACATCACCTCCCTCCCAGTTTGGAAATTTAGCCTGGGAATTTAATAATATGGTGAAATAGTAATTTCAGTTATAAAGGAAGTTATTTTAAGCAAATTCTTACACTAGGTAATGCTCATTATCGGGGCTGGAGTAATATTACAGTGGGTAGTGTGTTTGCTTTGTAAGTGTCAACCCGGCTCCATCTCCGCCACCACATATGGTCCCTGCAGCCCTCCATTTCTGAGCTCTGAGCCAGGAATTGGGGCCATGAGCACCATTGGGTGTGCCCCCTAAACAAAAAAGCACATTATCAAGTTTCTGAAGGAAAGAGGAGATGGATTTGGGGCTGTACAGGTGCCAGGATGTAAGAGTGAGGAAGCTCTGAGAGTTGTTAAAGAAGGATGGAGAGGGACTCATCTTGTTGTAGGCAGGCAGACAGGGGGGCGCCACATGGCAATAAATTCCTGAAAAAGAGATCCAGAGCCACACCTGACTGAAAGCCCGAAACCAAACTTGATAAGACCATATCAACAATAGACCCTGGAGGAAGGAAAGGCCAAAGGGAATGTGTAAATCTCCTGAGGGAGATGAATCAGCCTTCCGCCCAGGACCCAGCTCAAGGAAGACCCCAGGACATTCCAGTCAAAGAAGACCACTCCCAAAGTCTACTCCCTTGGCAGCGGGGCCCTAGCAACCGAGGTTGAAGCCCCATATGGGAGTAACTTGGGGAGAAATCTATAAAAGCGGTCCTGACCAAGGGCGGGCGCGCATGCTGCCTGGGCTCACATGTTGCATGCGGCGCCATGCTGCCTGGGCACAAATGTCAGCCTGCGAGCACATGCTGCCTGGGTACACATGTTGCCTGCGTGCACATGCTGCCCTGAGCACGTGTGTTGCCCGCATCTCCCCTCTTGAGATGTGTACTTTCTCTTTTACTCGCTCTCCACCTTTGGAGCAGCCCGCGTTCTCCCTTGAGCGCGTTACTCTTTCCTTTCTTTCTCTCCCTCCCCTCACCTAAAACCTCCTCAATAAAACCTATTTTACTTCACTGCTCGTCGACTCCTGAAAATTCTTTTTCTGCGAGGAAGACAAGAACCTCGAGGCAGACCTGGGTAAGGCCTAGGACTGACTTTCCTTTCCTGCAAAGAGCAATTCCTCGCTCCAGCCTGAGTCCGTGGCTCCCCGAGAAACCTCGGGTGGTGAGGATTAACTCCCGTGCCTAGAGATCAAGCGGACATCAGGCGTGGCTTGACGGCCACCTCGTGGGGCTGGTGGGGCTCAGGCCCACGCCGTGCAGGGGCTCATCGCAGACTTTATCAGTCCTTAGCCTGCCCAGCGGGTCCCGGGTGGCAGAGGTGGCTGGGGAGAAAGCGACCATCTCTCTCTCTCCTTCCTGCCTCACATAAGTCACCCGTGGGGTCCACCTGCAACAATCTGGCTGGGTGGTCTTTGTTTTTTCCCTTAACATACAATGTTCCAGCATCCAGCCCTCCACCAGTGCCCCATTCCTATCATCAATGCCCCAACATTCCCTCCCACCCAACCCCAGCCTGCCTCTATGGCAGGCACCTTTTCCTTCTCTCTTTCTCTCTCCCTAACTCTGTTTCTGTCTCTGTATTTCTCTCTCTCTCTTCTCTTACACTTTGTGGCTTGCCCTACAGATATTAACAATTTATGATGTCTCTATGTGTATATGCGATAGTGAGTTCTAGTGTGACATTATAGTTCCCCATTCTCCATCAACCTCCCCAGTTTTTTGCAATTAGAATGATCATTACAATGTATAAATGTGAAAGATCCTAGGAAGGACCTGGTCCTAACTTCCATTATTGTCTAAGTCTGTTGCACGGCCTCGGAGCAGCTATGCGCAGTCACAGCTGTGGGTCTGGAGTGTCTCTCATCCGGTGTTGCTGGCTGTGGAGGCTGGGGAGCCCACAGCCACGCCCACCGATATGGAGGTGGAGGAATGGGAGGAGGAGCCTAAATCCCGCTCCAAGTCCGGCCAGCGTGGCCCCCTGTCCCCCCTGCACATGTGTGCGAACCCTAGGAGCTATGTTGGACTTGGCCAGGGGCTGAGACATTTACCAGCTGGGTGGTCTTTGGCCATGATCTGGGATAACTTTAGAGAGCACAGAGCTCAGAGTTCAACTTGGTCAGTATGTCTCTCTCTCTCTCTCTCTCTCTCTCTCTCTCTCTCTCTGTGTTGTTATTGAATGGTTGAAAGTAGGTTTAAATGAAAGAGAGAATTGCAGGATCTGGTAATTTTGTGGAAATCACTTAGTCCTAGTCACTTATTTTATGTTAAATGAGGAAAACGCAGCACAAAATTTTAAGTGACTCACTCAAAATGACCTGACAAGTTTAAGGCAGAACAAGAATACCATTTTTAGTCAGAGATTAAAGCATGTAATTGGTTTACAAATGAATAGCCTATTAAAATCATCTGAGTTTTTCATGTCTCTTCATTAGCTCAATTTTGTTACTGATCTTCCATCATCTTATTAATGTTTAAAAACATCTGGGCTGAGGGATGGTACAGGGATGAAAGTGTTTACCGTGAATGCAGGTGAACATGGTTCTGTCCCTAGCACCACAGGTCCCCAGGCATTGCTGGGTATGCTGGGTATTGCCCTTTAGAGTGGTCCAGGCAAAGTGCATCACCAGGAGGCCTGAGCAGCACCATATTCTCTGGTATTAGTATCGAACTGACAGTCTGAGTGACTGAGAATAGCTAGGAGACCCACCATCCTCATCCCCCTGCCTCAAAGAAGAAACTGAAGGCCAGAGATATGGCTCTGGGGTTGGACATTTACTCTGCATGTATGAATGAGGACCAAGGTTCCATCCCCAGCACTACGACCACTGTGAAGAGCCTCTTTTTTCACTCAAAACAAGCTGGAAAGCAGGGTGTGTGAGGCTTATAAATGGCTGAAAATGGTGAAAGACAATACTACCTATTTTTCCTCAGAGCCTGGACCAAATGCTTAATGCTAAAAATCCATCTCTAAGTTGTTTAGTAGATTTCTCTAAAGGAAGACTGCCAGGATCCGGAATCTGAGTCAGCAGTAAAGTGTCTGTCTTGCATGTGTGGAGGCCCTGGGTTTTAGTTTCTGGCTCTGTTGTCTTTGTGACATTGTTTTCATACAACAATTAGAATGGGAAGGAATGGGAGTGAAGATAGACCATCGGCAACTACACCACTTCCACTTCGCTGATGACATCGTTCTAATAACACCAAACATTAGCCAAGTGGCACAAATGCTGGCTGACTTCGACTGAGAATGTAGAAAGATAGGTCTACAGCTGAATCTCAACAAAACTATGTTTATGAAAAATGAACTAGTTCCAGAGGCCCCATTCACTCTCAATGGAACAAACATCTCTGAATGCAGCAGTTATGTGTATCTAGGTCGAGAACTCAACATGATGAATGACCTAAAACCTGAGCTGCACAGGAGGAAGAGAGCAGCATGGAATGCCTTCAAAGGCATCGAAGAAATAGCTAAAAGGACAAAGAACCTCTGGCTCTGGGCACATCTCTTCGACTCTATTATTCTCCCTGCATTAACATATGCCTCAGAGACCTGGGCCCTACAAAAGCAGGATGAGAATGCTATTCATGTCTCCCAAAGAGGAATTGAAAGAGCTATGCTTGGAATATCATGCCTCACTCAAGTGAGAGAAGGAATCCTGAGTTCCAACCTCCATCAACGATCCAGAGTCAGGGACACTATCTCATTTGCCAAGGTATCGAAAATCAGATGGGCTGGACATGTAATGCGATTTGGAGACAACCGCCGGACTAGAGCCATTACTGACTGGATCCCACGGGATGTCAAAAGATCACATGGCCGCCCACCTACAAGATGGTCAGACTTCTTCGTCAAGACCCTGAAAGAATGATTTGAGGCTCTTCATATTCCTGAAGCAACCAGATGCCATTGGGCTACACTGGCATATGATAGAGTCAAATGGAAATGTTACTGGTACCCGTACGAGCAAATTGATGAATAACGGGATGTCAAGTGATCAAGTGATCAAGTTTTTCACCAGCCTGGCTGCCATGGGTGCAGAGAAGAAATTCCCCACTACCTTTCTGGGCTCTTCTCTGGCTGCTTGAGCAATCAAAGGAACATCAGACAGATTAGGAGGAGAGAAGCGCAAGTTGAATCACATCTATAGGGAGAATCTAAAGAGAGGGGCATGATGACAATGCCTTTCCTCCCTCCCCAGGTAGATCAGGTTTCCCCAATGGAAAGGTCATTTCTGAAGATGACCCAAAACTTGGACGATGCTTTAATTTTCATTCTTTTATGTAAGGGAATGTTTGTGTGTGGAGTGGGGTGGGAGGGTATTGAAGAGTTTCTCTAGGGTTTTCAGAGATACCTCAAAGGCTGGAGTGAGCCCCTGTACATGGAATTCCTGATGTTCTGTATGATCCCTGGAGCACTGATAGGTGAGCCCTGTGAGCGCCTACAAATTGCACCTTGCTCCCAGCGTCTCTTAAACCTGCAGGGCCTTGACCGACCTTAGCTTGGAATGATCCACATGCCGAGAGTGACCTGCCTTGGGAAGGGCCGTTCGGGACATTCTTCACCGCTTTCAGTCAGTCTTGATGATGTTTCATGAATGACAGGCCGGAAGGGAAATTACTCCCCCAAATCAGACTTACCTTGTTTCACTGATCTCTTCTGCCTTAAGATCTAGAGTGATCTGCACGCTGCAGTAGGGGAGTGTGCCTAGAAAAGGCATCTTTTTGTTTTGCTTTGGTTGCTTTTCCTTTCCTTTTTTTTTTTTTTTTTTGCTTTTTGGGTCCACCCAGCGATGCTCAGGGGTAAGTCCTGGCTCTGCACTCAGGATCTACTCCTGGCGGTGCTTGGGGACCATATGGGATGCCGGGAATAGAACCCAGGTTGGCTGCATGCAAGGCAAACGCCCTCCCGCTGGACTATCTCTCCGGCCCCTGCTTTAGTTGTTTCTAGGCCACACCCAGAAGTGCTGAGGGGTCACTCCTTGTAGTGCTTAGGGGCCAGAGGTCAAACCAGGGACAGCCATGTGCAAGGCCAGCACCTTAACTCTTCTTTTAAAAAATATTTTATTATACCACCGTGAGCTATACAATCACATAGATGCTTATGTCCGGGTTTTTGTGATACATTTGCTTCACCACCAATCCCTCCAGCAGCACCTTAACTCTTATACTATCTTTCTGACCCCAAAAAGGAGAGTTAAAGCAAATATAAGCATATACAAAAGGTAAACAGAAAAAAAAAAAAAAGGCAGCTTGATAAAACAACTGAGAAATATGGCGTAGTAAGAAAAAGCATTTGCCTCCTGGCCTTCCCACCCTCCTCTGCTTCTGTCTACCCACCGCCCTGCTCTGATATAAGGAATTATATTATGTGCTATGTAAGACAGGAGCAATCTTGTTTAGAATTAGAAATCAGTGACATTACAGGAATTCCTCCTGACCTGTATGTGAGCACTGCATTTGCATTTGCTTAAGACCCCCAGAATTAAAGGGAAATGGCAATACTAAAGATCTGGGGGAAAGAAATAGCCCCATTAATAAGAGACTAGTTAACAAATCTTTTATGTATCTGTGCTGTGAGGTACTATCCAGGGTATCATTCCAAACACTGAAGTAAATCTATGTCATAGACATGAAGAACTACCACAGATTAAGTGAAAAAAAATGCAATTAAACGTGATATAACTTATCTAGTATGAAATATATCAGACTATATAATCTCCTATATAAAGTTTATGTTGTATGTTATAATATGTTTTGGGTTGCTTGAAAGACTATAAACCGCATTGATAATAGTAAGATATTTGAAGGGAAGAGGTGTGGAGAGACAGGGAACATTTGTTGTTGTTTGGGGGGCCACACCCAGCTGTGCTCAGAGCTTACTCCTGGCTCTGGGCTCAGTCATTCACTTCTGGTGATGTTTGGGAGACCATAGTGATATGGTGCATTGAATTGGGTCAGTCTTAATGAGGCAAGTCTCTTTACCCCTCTCTCTCTCTCGCCTGAGACAGAGAACTTGCATTTTTACTTTAGTCTTTTCTTTCTTTCTTTCTTTCTTTTTTTTTTGGGGGGGGTCATATCTGGTGATGCTCAGGGATTCCTTCTGGCTCTGCACTCAGGATTTACTCCTGGCAGTGCTCAGGGCACCATATGGGATGCCGGGGATCAAACCAGGATCAGCTTTTTTTCAAGGCAATGCCCTACCCACTGTACTATAGCTCTGGCCCCCAGGTATTTCTTTATGTTGATTATTTTCTCTTAAAAAGAAAAAAATGTTTGTTTTAATAAAACTTTAAAAAACATATAAAAAGGAAAAAAATTCTCTCTGACTCATGCACTGAAAGGAGTTACATTAAAAAACTCATGAGCTATGGGAAGAGACTAAAGAGAGAATGTTGACTGGAAATAGGGAAAACGATTTTGAGCCTACAAACTAACGATTCCGCTTTTCCCCTCTTTCAGAAAGCTACTCTTTTACAAGATCCCTTAAACTTTAGTGAGCTCAGTTCTGCAGCTGGAAGTCAAAAGCCATATAGGTAAGCAGAACCTGTCCAGGAGCACTGTGCTGTCGGAGCCATTCTCTCCTCTCTGCCTTGCTCAGCTCCTGGTGGCTGCCCGTCACCTTTATTTCCCGCCCAGCTCTCTCTGCCCTGGACTTCAGCTCAACAAGCACTTACGCATCAGACATCACCTCTGTGGGAGCTCTCCCTTAACCTCCCCTCTCACCACTCCACACCTCAGTTGAGCCAATCAATCCATGTATTTCAACCAAGCATGATATTTCTTTTGATATATTTTTTTAATTTTTTGAGTCAGTGTGGGACGCATAGTTACAGAGTTGTGCGTGATTAGGTTTCAGTCATATGTTCCAACACCCGCTCCTTCACCAATGTAATTTTCCAATGTTCCCAGTTCCCCCATGTCTGCACTTCTCTGTCTCTGTCTCTGTCTCTGTCTCTGTCTGTCTGTCTATCTGTCTGTCTGTCTGTCTCTCTCTATATGTATGTATATATATAGAGAGAGAGAAAGAGAGAGAGAGTTAAGTTTCATCACTAAATGCTCTTTAAGTTTAAGTTTCATCACTAAATGTGATGAAATTTAAGTGCCCTTTAAGTTTCATCACTAAATGCTCGAGATGAGAGCCTTTTACTGAGAGCATACCACCTACACAGCAGATCCTGGCAAGCTACCCATGTTTTATTTGATACGCCAAAAACTAGTAATAATTATGAACCTCAATTCCATGACCTGAAGAATAGTTTGAGACTCTTCCTGTCCCTGGAGCAAGCAGATGCTCTTGGGCTACACTTGCTTGTGATAGGGCGTATGGAGATGTTACTGGTGCCCGCTTGAGCAAATCGATGAACAACGGGAAGACAGTGATACAGTGATATAGAGAGAATTATCATGTTGTTCCTTTACCTCCTTTCAGCACTCAGTTATTGTCCAGATTAATCATCTCCAACTATCATCGTCATAGTGGTCCATTCTCTGTCCTAACTGCCCTTTGTGATGTTTCTTGAATGTGTCTGGATAGCATTTCCCCATTCCCAATGCTGGTTCCAGTGAGCTCTGTTCTGGACCCTTAGTCACTCAGCTTTCATATGTCTTCCCTTTGGTCCTTCGTTGCCTCTCTGAGAAGAGGGTTTTTTTTTTTTTTTTTTTTTTTTTGCTTTTTGGGTCACACCCGTCAATGCTCAGGGGTTACTCCTGGCTCTACACTCAGGAATTATTCCTAGCAGTGCCGGGGGACCATATGGGATGCCGGGATCAAATCTGGGTCAGCTGCATGCAAGCGCCCTACCCGCTGGACTATCGCTCCAACCCCTCTCTGAGATTTTTTTTTTGGAAGTTGTGTGTGTGTGTGTGTGTGTGTGTGTGTGTCTGTGTGTGTTAAAATAGAAAGACTTGAGGGCCAGAGCAATAGTGCAGTGGGTAGGGTGTTTGCTTTGCACACAGCCAATCCAGGTTTGATCCCAACATCCCGTATGGTCCCCTGAGCATCACTTGTCACTTGTCTTCCTATTGTTCATTGATTTGTTCGAGCAGGCACCAGTAACGTCTCCATTTGTTGGGAATGAGGTCCATTACTGTTACTGTTTTTGGCATCTCGAACACACCACGGGTAGCTTGCCAGGCTCTGCCATGGCTCTGAGTTCATCCCAGAGGACCCAGTCTTTTCTGTCAGAATATCAACATCCAGGGCCGATGGGGCAGAGCCCTGAGTGTAGAGAATTACCAGGAGTAATTCCTAAGTGCAGAGCCAGGAGTAATCCCTGAGCATTACCAGGTGAGATCCAAAAGCAAAATTCAATCAATCAATCAATCAATTAATAAGAAAGACTTAGTAATGGGCTAGTGGAGAATATCTCACTTTATTTATTTATTTTTAAATAAAGGGGAGATAATTGAACAAGAACCAAAATTCCCTGTATTAGGCTAAATGAAAGATAGCTAGATTTACAGTGTAGGAAGTAGGAATAATTTTGCTTGAAGACAATTTGGATTAAAATTGTTCTTGGAGACCCTAAGGCGTTTGCACTGACCTCCATTGTCTGGGATGTTCCTGTATTCCTTAATACCAGCTCCTTGGAATCACAGTATGCTCAGGCTCCTGTAGTTCCTCCTGTCATTTATAAAGCTCTGAAGGCCCTGCTCAGGCCTTCAGTAGAATGGAAGGAACTTATCCGTGACTATGAGTACTTGCCAAAGTCAATGAAACACAAATTGCTATTCCAGAGCACAGTGGGTGGTGGAAACAATAATGTTTTCTCAACTTGCTGAAACTCCCTCCCTCCCCTCCCTCCCTCCCTCCCTCCCTCCCTCCCTCCCTCCCTCCCCTCCCTCCCTCCCTCCCTCCCTCCCTCCCTTCCTTCCTTCCTTCCTTCCTTCCTTCCTTCCTTCCTTCCTTCCTTCCTTCCTTCCTTCCTTCCTTCCTTCCTTCCTTCCTTCCTTCCTTCCTTCCTTTTTATTTTGGGAGGGGGCCGGTGGTGCTTAGGAGCTTACTCCTGGCTCTGTGCTCAAGGATCACTGCTGATGAGCTCAGGGAACCCTATGGGATGTCAGGGATCGAACCTGAGTTGGCTATGTGTAAGGCAAATGCCCTCCCCACTGTATTATTGCTCTGGCTTGCTTTTATTTCTTTTCTTTTCTTTTCTTTTCTTTTCTTTTCTTTTCTTTTCTTTTCTTTTCTTTTTCTTTTCATTTCCTTTCTTTTTCTTTTCTTTTACCTTCCCCTCTCCTCCCCTCCCCCCCCCCCTCCCTTCCCTTTCCTTCTCTCTCTCTCTCTCTCTCTCTCTCTCTCCCCCCCCCCCGTTATGCTCAAGAGTTATTCCTAGTTCTGCACTCAGGAATTATTCCTGACAGTGCTTCGGGAACCATATGGGGTGTCTGGGATTAAACTGGGTTCAGCACCTACAAGGCAAACACCCTACCAGCTGTACTATCTTTCCAACCACACACATCTTTCTTTGTTAATAAAACTTTTCTTTTTAAAAAAAAGTGTTAACTGGGGCTAAAGAGAAAGATCATTGAAGCTAGTGCATGTTTTGCATACTGCAGGCCCAGTAACCCGAGTACTGCCAGGAGTGACCTCCTCCTCCTCAAGCACACAGCTGGGAGCAGTGCTGGAACAATGCCTAATGTGGTCCCTATCTAAAGAAATAGCATAAGGGTTAAGGTGCTTACTTTGCATGTGACTGACCCTGATCTGGTTCTTGGCACCACACATGGTCCCACAAGCACTGTCAGGATTAGATTCCTGAGCATAGAACCAGGAGTTAAGTTGAGCACAGCTAGGGGTGGTCCCCAAACCAACAATTAAAAATATAAATAAAACCAAAATAAAATAAAAAGATTTTTTGATTTAATGAAAATTATTAAGCAAACAACAGAGCTATGGCCATGCATTACGGTAAATGGGATGGGAACAGATGGAGCAAGGCTGTGAAAAGGTAAAGATGTTTACCAGAGACAGAACAGTCATGGTCTGGGTAATCTAAGTAAGGAAGAATGAACTTGAGAATGTTGGGATGATGACAAAGGGGGTTCAATTTGGGCAAAACAACCGACGTTCAATAACTGGAGAATAATAAAACTAGAAGCACAAAACTATGAAAATCCATAGCAGAAAGTTTTACAAAACTGCCAATAATCATTGTAGTTCCTTCTGATTTATTGCATGAAATTTTTTCTTGTGTTTCTATAGATCTGAGGAAAAAATTAAACACTTCAGTCAACTTAAATCTGAGCTTTTTCTTAAGGACAATACATTGAGGAAGATGCTTTGTTTAATTACAGAACTTAAAGTTGCAGCCCAGAAAAACTTCATTCTCAAAAGGCTTTTCTGGAAAGTAGGTATTTTGTTTTCAGTCTATAAAATGTGTTCATTTATGAACTGCAGCATTTTAAGCATAAAGTTAAAGATACGTGAATGTTGAAGTATATTCTGATGCGGTGTTTTATAATTGATGAAAGAATGCAATATGCATTAGCAGTTGAGACGTTATATAACCAATAGTGTGCTTGTGTGTGTATATGTGCATGTCTGTGAGCATGCGTGTGTATGTAGGGAGAAGGAAAAAGGACAAGTGGTAGATAAAGGATAACACATGAGTAGGGTTGGCAGAATCAAAGAAGAGAGAAACAGAGAAACTTCTGCCATGTAAGAAGGGGAGTACAGGGGCCAGAGCCATAGTAGAGTGGGGAGAGCATTTGCCTTACACGTGGCAGACCCGGGTTCAATTGCCAGCATCCCATATGGTCTCCGAGCACCACCATGAGTGCAGAGCCAGGAGTAACCCCTGAGCATCACCGGGTGTGACCAAAAAAAAAGTGAGTACAGACAGTAAAAGGAGTAAGTAGGTATCTAGAAGTTTTACTATGCAGTTCCGTTACAATAAAAAAAATCTAATTAAAAAAAATTACCAAAGCTATTCATGATTTGGTTTCAGTCAGTGTTTCAACACCATCCTTTCATCAGTGCACATTTCCCACCACCAATGTGCCCATTTCCCTCACACTCACCCCCTACAACTTGCCTCTACTTTCCATACTCAGTTCTAGTCCAGCTATTATTGTCAGACTGGTCCCTTCTCTATTTTACCTACCCTCTGCTCCCCACACCTTTGTGGTAGATTCCAATCTTTGACAAGTGTTGAACTATTTTTCTTTTGTTTGCTTTTTGGGTCACACCAGGAGTGCTCAGGGGATTCTCCAAGTCCTTTGCTTGGGGATCACGCCTAGTGGTGCTCAGGGAACCATGCTGCATTGGGGGTTGAACTTGGGTTTTTGGCATGTAAAGCATGTGGTCTGCCCATTGAGGCATCTCCCCAACCCCTATTAATCTATCAGATGTGACTCCTGGGGACTCTCATTCTCATGCAGAAAGTCGCACCTTTCTTAGTCTGTCAGTTGCAGGAAAAGGTACTGAGAACCTTGGTGAGGACTAATGTGGTGCTGATGGGTCCCAGGAAGGGTGTGAGCCTGAACTCCTGTTAATGGCTACAGGCTGTGACCTGATTCTGGCAGTAGTCTCCTACATAGTTGCCACCTTTTTCTCAAGTACTTGCCTAGTACACAGCCTCCCCCAGCTGTACTTGGCCACCCTGGTCCCTTTCCAGATTCTAAGTGCTTCTGATCTAGGGTAACCATGATCCTAGTTTGCCCAGATTATCATGACTTGCTGCTGTTCTGTTTCACCTGGGTCTGAGGAAATTTCCAGGACTTAGAACTTTCTGTGCTTTTGCTAGAACCAAGCAAGACAGGATGGTTAATTCCTCTAATAGAAGGCAGATGAGCCACAGAGAGCAGTGTGCCCAGCATGATAGATAAGGATGATGTCACAGGGCATAATTTCACATTTAGTCTGCGAAGATCCTTTTAGGAATACACCATCCATTCTTTTTTTTTTTTTTGCAGTGATGCTCCAGGGGCATTCCTAACTCTGCACAGGAGTGACCCCTGGCAATGCTCAGGGGACTATATGCGGTGCCTGGGGTGGAGCCCAGGTTGTATGCACGCAAGGCCTTACCTCCTGTCACACCTCCTGTCTCCCCAACCACACCATCCATGTTGTTTCTACAACTTAAGAAGATTGTGGACGACGTGGTGTATTGTAGTACAGTGCTGCCCAGAGTCTCTGCATCTTGCCTGGAGTTACCTCCTGCAGGTCACTTTGTAGATAGGGGCAGGAAACAGTTTGGATCTGTGACTCTATGTGGCAGAATATCTACCATATATTCTATGTTAGCTGGTATAAATATTTTCTCTCATGTCACCACAATCATGATGGGACTAGACAGATCTTACCAGTATATTTACCTGGCTACGGTGGATCTCTAAGTATAATGTAGTTATAATTAAATCAGAGAGAAATGCTCTTTGCCTCCAAGCAAGCAAGTGTGGCTCTCTAATAAGCTTAAAGGCTAATATCCACAACAAGTATGAAGTAAAGACAAGGATCTTGTGAAGGCTTGGAGAAATATGTACCTGTAGAATATCCAAGTATAGATACATGCTCTTCCCCATACTCTGCATAGGGCCTGCAGGGACATCAAAGGCAGAGCTTGGCTGGGGCAATATTAACATTTCAATGGGACTAGGTGAGGTCCTGGGAGAAGCAAACCTGAAGGGATTGGCCTTAACTGCTATCCCTTGATGTGGGCCCTTAAGGGCTGAAAAGATATAAAAGCAGTAGCCTGCTCTCTCTCTTCCTCTTCGCCCTCTGCCTCTGTTCTCCTTCCTTCCATTCTCTGTCCTGTTGGCCTAAGCATGTGGTAATGGCCATCTTGGCCTAGGATTCTAAACCTACACATGGCCAGGGCCCGGCCAGGAATTGAAAGTCTAGGGTTTTTCCATTATTGAATGGTATAACAGAACAAGCGTGAGTAAAGCCTTTTGAAACTTTGCTGGATTTGCGAGTCTTTCTCTTTCTGCCAGCCTCTGATTCCTTGGGGCAGAAGGGGGATCCCTGACCCTGCTCCCAGATTTTGTTGGGGAACCCAGTGTTCTCCAACAAGTGGAGGTTCCACCAAGATTCCCTGTCCCTGTTCCCCTAGTTTGTCGGGGGAACCCAGTGTTCTCCAACAATGGTGCAGACATTAAGATGTCCAACATTATGCTCAAATGTCTCCCCCAAATTTTGGCACCACCACAATATGCTCATTTAGGATTTGGGAACTGACTCTTGAGGGAATGAGGAGGTGGCAAGGATAGAAAGGGACCAGTCAAGAGGAAAGGGGGAGCCTGGAGGAGGATGGTTGAAGGAGATCACAGAGTGTCCAGAAAAGCCTGTCTAGACACACCGTGCAGTGTTGGATTTCAAGTAGATGATTGTGGAGGAGAACTGAGGAGGAGAAAAGAGGTGCCAGATAAGGTCTGACCTAGGATGTGGAATACCAAGTGTTGGTCTAGGGATCCTTTAAGCAGCTTCAGTTTTAAAGAGACCTGCTGCAAGCAGCCTAGACTGTGGGGAGATAGAAGACTGTAGAGAAAGAGAATTAAGTCCAACCCTTTCAATCTACCATGTCACCATTCCCTTCTTCCCTCTAAAAAGCTTGAGACATGTGGGATGAGTTCAAAACCTGTTTTTTCCTCAAGATTGCTTCCTCTAGATACTCCTTCCCTTTCCCTTGTTCCATTTTCACTCCTTCCTGTGAAAGTCCACCCAGCTCAGATACTAGATCCTAAGTGGGGAACTTTGATGCCTTTTACTTTTGATCTTTTTGTGGCAGTTTTGTGACACAGAACTTTCCTTGATGTTTTGTAATCTACGCTCTTTAATAAAGTAACTTCCTGCCAAGGATGGCTATTAAGTGCTTTATGTGGCTACTGCCTTTTTCAAGTTATCAAGATTTTATTTATATGGCTAGAAAGCCCATGCATAATGTGTGCTGGGAACTAGAAGCTCTTTGAAATCCTTCTGGACATGGGTTCTGTAGTGGAGAGTGATTAAGGAAGTGTTTCATGGCAGCACAGAAGGAACACAGGAAATAAAATGGGAAGGAGGACTAGAACCCCACAAAGCTCAATGAGTGAAAATAATAACTTGTAAGGCTCCACCAGTACCAATAGTCAGGTCTGTAGACGCTCAGAGAGTCATTTTAGTGACAACATGTTGAGAATGTCTAATGAACTCAAAGAAACAATGGTACAGGTAGTCAGCAAAGCACAAGAAAATATGAGAATGGAAATGAAGAGTGTGGTAGGTGATATAAACACACACACACATATCTGAGCAACAGAATAACAGCAACTGAGGAAAAGATCAAGGAGTTCCAAGATGAGAGGCAGGGACCTCTAGAAAACAAAAGGTGGGAAAATTTTGAAAGGAGATGAGTCATACATCAGAGATAAAATCAAGAAGAACAATATAAGAATCATTGGTGTATCTGAAGAACAGGAAGGCAAACTCAATGAAGAACCACTAGTTAGAGATATCATAGCTAAGAATTTCCCAGAGTTGAGGAGAGGAGTGCAGACACTCAGATCTAAAAGACCAGAGGAAAGTGCTTCAGTCTTCATTTCTTTCATTGTTAGTAGCCATATATGACAGTGGCTATTGTACAATACAGACATCTATCTCTTACAACACATTGTCTTTCATGGTTCTATATATATTATATGTAACATATCTGTATATATTTTTGCATGCCTGTTCCATATGAGGGACAGGTAACAGGTTTAGAAATGCAAGCATGATTAACATTTCTACCACCCAAAGTTAGTACACTAGATAATCTTTTTTTATCTACAGTAAAAAATATAAAACATATATATTTTATATATATAAAATGAATTTGCTTCTTTTTACATACCAATATATACTTATACAAATAAATACAAATATATATACATTACATACAAATACATAATATATATTTGTATGTATGTATCTGTACTTTTTGGGGGTCATACCCTTCAGTGCTCAGGGCTTATTCCTGGCTCTGAGCTCAGGGATCACTTCTGGCAGGCAGTGCTTGGGGACCATGTGGGGTGCCAGGGGTCTAACTTGGGTGAGTTGCTTGTGAGGCAGATACCTGTGACAGAGAAGCTGTGCTTTTATCTCCAGCCCCTTCCTCTGACTTCCTCTATAAAGTCTTAAAATAAAATATCTGGACATGTTATAACACACATCTGAATTTCCTTCTTTTGAAGGCCGAGTAATGTCCCATATCTCATGCATACTGGATATACATTTTGCTCGTCCATTCATCAGCTGATGCGCACTTGGGTTGCTTCCGGTTTGACTGTTTGATAACAGTGCTCTGAGCATGTGTGTACAGACATCTTGTGGACACTCCGATTTCAGTTACCCTGGTTATGTACCCAGAGTGGAAATGTTGAATCATATTGTAAATCTCTTTTTAACTTTTTGAAGAACCACTAGAGTAATTTCAACAGCAACTGTTTCCTTTGACCTTCATATCAACAGTGCATAAGGATCTCTGTTTTCTATGCTTTTGCCAAAACCTGCTTTTTTTTTTTTTTTTTTTTTTTTGCACATCCAACTGTGCTCCTGGAACTGGGCTCAGGGATGAGTGCTCACTGCCTCCTAAGTGCTGGCAGTGCTCAGGAGACTATATACAATGCTGGGGATTGAACCTGGATGGGCTGCCTGTACTATCTCTCTTGGCAGATTATAGTTTGAAGTCTGGGAATGCTAAGAACTTTGTAGAAATGACATAAAGCATTACCAGATCCAGAGAACCAATCTATCTAATTAAACTAAATGAAACTTTCTACTTTGCATGTTGTAATTTTTTTTGGGGGGGACCTGGGGAGAAAACGACAGAGGAAAAGAGAAGCAGTTGCATTATATATCTCATTAGTACTAACTTGCCTGATTTCATGGGCCACTGCTTGCTTGCATGCCCACGTTATCTCATGAGCTGGCCAGTTTTACAGCTTGGAAAGATGGTTCAAGGGGCTCCATGCATGAGGGGGCCCCAGGATCATCCCAGGACTGCATGGGCCCCCTAGCGCAGCTGGGGTAGCTCCCAAGCACCATTGGGTATGGACTAAGGGGGAAAGACAGATGCAAAGTAGTTTATGCCACTCTTTTTATTCTTTCTTTTGTTTGGGGGCCTGTACCCAGTGGTGCTCAGGGCTTACCGCTGGCCCTGCAGATCACTCAGGGAACTATAGGTGGTGCTGGGCCAAATCAAGGCAATGGACAAAGCACTGGACTGTCCTAGATCGTCTCTCCCACCCCACTTTCTCCCGACTTAAGTCAGAGCTTATATTGGCAAAAACACAATTTGGCATTCAATGTCTAACAGAAGTGTTAATGCTATTTTGCACCATCTTCTTATGCTATTTGTGTGCATTTATATTAGTAAACTTTTTTTATTTTTAGCTTTTTGGGTCACACCTGGCGATGCTCAGGGGTTACTCCTGGCTCTTTGCTCAAGAATTACCTGGCAGTGCTCGGGGACCATATGGGGTGCTGGGGATCGAACCCCTGTCGGCGGATGCAAGGCAAATGCCTTACTACTGTACTATCGCTCCGGCCCCTATTAGCAAATGTTTTCAAATGAGAGGGTCTTTAGCCATTATTTCTTCTTTTCCTCACACAGGTTGAGTTCCTTTGGAAAGGCATGACTTATGGGAGCCTCCCTTTAACATTTTATTCCTAGGTGGGTGACTGACTGCCTAACACTACATAGAAGCTTCTGGAGACTCTAGGACACAAATGGACAGGCTGGGGCCAGAATGAGCCTTTCAGCCACTTCCCGAGATTGTTCTCCAGGGCAGTATCTCTCAGTTGTAACTTAAGCTCAGCTTCTAACGCAGGTTATGCTAGTATTAATGAGGACTGTAATTTATTTTCTCCCCAGAGAACAAATCATCTTTTCTATTTTTATTACGTAAGGATAGAGTTCAACCAACCGATACCATAATTACTAACACCTTTTTTGCTTGCTTTCACAGACCAGTGACCTTTTCTATTTCCTGGTGAACAAACTTCAAGAGTATTTGCCAGAGTCTAAGGATAAAAACACATTTCAGAATAAAAGCCAAAGAGTTGATGAGCTGGTGTAAGTACTAACCTGATAATCAGATGTGTTTTTTTACCTCCTAGAGTGTTAATAATAAAAAAATACATATTGTATTGATGATTAATGATGCCATAAATTTTGCTTCACGTGGATATGTGGTGTGTGTGTGTGAGTGAGTGAGTGTGTGTGTGTGTGTGTGTGTGTGTGTGTGTGTGTGTGTGTGTGTGGTTCTTTGGGGATTCTATGTTGGGAGTCAGTCCTGGCCATTGTTGGGGAAACCATGCAGTGTTGGGGGAATCAAGCATGTGCTCCAGTCCATTGTGCTATTTCCTGCCTCTCAAATGGATATTTTTTAAGTTAATAATTTGTTCTAAAATTTGAAAAGCAATTACTTAGGAACCTAGTAATATTATATGTCCTTAAAAGGGTAGAGGGAACAGTGTCTGGAATAAGGACAACTTTCTTGTCTTTCTTTCTTTCTTTCTTTCTTTCTTTCTTTCTTTCTTTCTTTCTTTCTTTCTTTCTTTCTTTCTTTCTTTCTTTCTTTCTTTCTTTCTTTCTTTCTTTCTTTCTTTCTTTCTTTCTTTCTTTCTTTCTTTCTTTCCTTCCTTCCTTCCTTCCTTCCTTCCTTCCTTCCTTCCTTCCTTCCTTCCTTCCTTTCTTTCTTTCTTTCTTTCTTTCTTTCTTTCTTTCTTTCTTTCTTCCTTCCTTCCTTCCTTCCTTCCTTCCTTCCTTTCTTTCTTTCTCTTTCTTTCTTTCTTTCTCTCTTTCTTTCTTTCTCTCTTTCTCTCTCTCTCTTTCTCTCTTTCTTTCTCTCTCTCTTTCTCTTTCTTGCTATTTCTCTCTTTTTCTCTCTTTCTCTCTGTTTCTTTCTTTCTTCCTTCCTTCCTTCCTTCCTTCCTTCCTTTCTTTCTCTCTCTTTCTTTCTTTCCTTTCTTCCTTCCTTCCTTCCTTCCTTCCTTCCTTCCTTCCTTCCTTCCTTCCTTTCTTTTCCTTCCTTCCTACCTTCCTTCCCTTCTTTTTTCTTTGCCTTTGAATACATTTATTTGTTTATTGGGGGCACACCTTGTAGTGCTAGGGGGTTATCACTGGCTCATTGCCCATGGATCATTGCCAGTACTTCTTGTGAGACAATGTAGTCCTGGAAATCAAACCAGGGGCTTGCTACCATGCAAGTCAGATGCTCTATCCTTTTTGACCTTTGAAGTTTTGAGCCAATTATTATGAATTTAAAAATTAAAATTACTAAATATATTTAAAATATATTTAGTAATTTTAAATTACTAAATATATATTACTAAATCACTAAATAAATTAGTATTTTAAAATTACTAAATATATTTTAAAATTCCTAAAATATATTTAAAATATATTTAGGAATAACATTGGTTTCCATGATTATTATAAAAATTTGGAAAAAATGAAGTAGAAAAGCATATGGGGGCCAGAGCGATAGCACAGCGGGTAAGGCGTTTGCCTTGCAAGTGGCCGACCAGGTTCGATTCCCGGCATCCCATATGGTCCCCCAAGAGCCGCTGGGAGTAAATCCTGAGTGTAGAACCAGGAGTAACCCCTGAGCATCGCTGGGTGTGACCCAAAAAAAAAAAAAGAGCATATGAAAATGACTTCATTCTGACTTCCAACAGTTCACTCATTCAACCGGTTCTGAGTTCTCATCCATGGCTGGCAATTTGATGTCGAGAATTTCTTTCCTATTGTTTTCCTTCATGGGTATAGGGAGTGCATTTCAAACAAGGTTTCCTGAATTCTGAAATTCTGACCTTGAATTGAAATCATATTTTTTTGCTCTCTTACAAGTTTTCTCTTTGTGTTCTAGGGCATGTATTGAAATTATACAAACTCTGGGACTGATGTTTAGAGAAACAGAAACTGAGGCTTCGGCGCCTACACACATTGGCGGCTAAGAAGTAAGTTTCTTAGAAGACACTGGAATTGTAATTACAGTCCATTAACTACTTTATTGAGAGACGCGCAGTTATCTCCATCCAGAGCTGTTAAAGCTCACTTTTCTGTTCAAGCCTTTTATAAATATATTCTTTTGTCTCTTCACTTCCTTCTATGGAAAATGGATTAACCAGCACATAATCGATTCTTTGTGTCTTCTGTTGTCTTCTAGTGATTAAAGTCACACACAATTTTTCTTGATTTGATTTAATTTAATTTAATTTGTTTTTCTTCTTGGGTCACACCCAGCAATGCTCAGTGGTTACTCCTGGATCTGCACTCAGGAATTACTCCTGGTAGTGCTTGGGGACTATGTGGGATGCTGGGAAATCAAACCTGGGTCCACCGCGTGCAAGGCAATCACCCTACTTACTCTCTGGACTACTTAATTTTATCTTTTGTCATAATCTGGTGAAGACCACATGATCCACCAAACATTGAACAGTAAAATCCAGGAGGCTTAAACAATGACTTTGTAGAGGCAGGAGTAGTTTAATTTAATACACATAACTGTGTGGCTTTGGAGTGAATGATACTGGAGGGCTTACTAACCTAGAGGGTAAACTGCTGTGCTAAAGATACTCTAAAGGGGCCGGAGCGATAGCACAGCAGGGAGGGCATTTGCCTTGCACGTGGCCGACCCGGGTTCAATCCTCACATCCCATATGGTCCCTGAGCACCGCCAGGAGTAACCCCTAAGCATCACTAGGTGTGACCCAAAAAAAAATACTCTAAAGTTTATGGCCCAAATTGTCTCTCCTTCATATAATAGTCCAGAGTAGAGAGACAAATTCCCCAGCTCCCACCCAAGTCAACAAATCAGAGAGCTTTATTATATTTGGTAAATCCCTTACCTTTCTCATGGAATGTATGAAATGTAATGTAATTATCAGGGTGATAGTTTGATAGATTCATTTGTCCTGGCTAGAATGAATTATTATATAATAATGTAATATATAATACAATACAAATAATATGATATGATATAATATATTATATATAATTATTATAATATATAATAATAAGGGAACACTTGTGGTAGGGCTGGGGTGCGGGAATCAAATCTAGCTAGGCTGTGTGTAAGGCAAGCTCCCTACCCACCATGCTATAGTTCAGTCTTCTCCTTCAAGTTTTTATTTGTTTTATTAAAGTAACACTGGTTTACAAGACTGCATATATTTGAGTGGTATGATTTCACACCCCTTTAAAATGCATGTTATTACATGACCCTCTCTCCCCCAAATGCCTCTATGCCTCCACCATAGCCATTGGGCACCCCTGCACCCTTTCAACCCCTTCTCTTCCTTTGGTATCTTCAGCTAGGATTTCTGTTTCTAAAGATACTGTAATACGTTCTGAATGCTGACACTGGAAATAACAGCAATCCAAACAAAACATTGCACTGTTGATACCATTTTTGAGACTGTGATGTCAATCCTTTATTGATCTTTATTTTTCAGGATGAAACTACCATTTAGAAGAAAATTTTCACTATTATTGTCCTAGAGATTTTAAATTGAGTTGGCAGAAAGGTAGATTTCAAATAAACTTCCATTTCAGCAAATGAAAAGCATTTGTTCATTTAAGCATTTTCCTCTTTTTTTTCCCCCATAAGTGGAAATTTTATTAGTTCATCCCCCTTCATTATATTCCTCTTGGAGTATCCTATAATTCTTTCATATTTCAGCAGGTAGGGTTGAATTCAAATATTATCACAGTAAGTGACCCAGAATTGAAGAGTTTCTTATTTCCTTACTTTAGTCTTGGGTATAGTTTAAAAAGTCACTGCTGAGAATGAAGGACTATAATTAAATATAACAGCAAATGGAATGTCAATTCAAATTCAATATTAGAAACAGCTTCTAAGTGGTATGTTTAGTCGATTTTGGAACAGTGTTATAGATTAGACATTTTACAGTAACATAAAAAAATATCAGCAAGTATACAATAGGACATTTTATAAAAACCTTCTTATTTTTGGAAAGTGTACTGATGTGATTCTCCTTTCTGACCCATCTCCTTAGGATGCATAATTTGAATTGTATTTTTTCCTTTTATATTGCCAAATAATAGTGTATATTGAGTCCAGAGATCTTGCTCAATGGATATGTCTCAATGGGTGAGGCACTGAGTTGGATCTCCTCAACATATACACTAAAAAATTGTTGAAACATGTAGTAATGTTGATTTTTTTTGACTTTTAAATAAAGTTATTTAGTCACCTTGAAGCTACAAAATTTTTCATGATTGGGTTTCAGGCATATAATGTTTCACTACTGATCCCTTCCCGGGTTCACTCCCTCTATGCATACATTGCCCCCACCCCAACCCCCTCCATTTGCCTCTAGAGTCTAGGCAGACCCACCACTCTGCCTCTAGAAAAGGTGTATTTTTTGTTTGTTTTTGCTTTTTTGGGGGGTCACACCGAGCAATGCTCAGGGTTATTCCTGGCTCTGCACTCAAGAATCACTCCTGGCGGTGCTTGGGGACCTTTCAGGATGCCAGGGATTGAACCCGGGTTGGCTGCATGCAAGGCAAACACCCTACTCTGAAAGGTGTATTTTTGTTTTTCAATGTTTTTGTCCTGTGGTTTATAATACTTTTGCTGGTAGGGTTTCGTATGTAACAGTGCCTTATCACCTCCTCCAGACTGGACTCTTCTCTCCACCATAGCCGCTGCCCCTCCCTGACCTATGTTCTTATGCTCTTTGTTTCTGTTGTCTTTGGGCATTCATTACTCCACATTATGTGTTTCCTACTGAATACTAGCTCTTGTGCTCTTTGTTTCTGTCTTTGGGCGTTTGTTACTCCACCATTATGTTTTCTCTATATCCCGCAGGAGCATGATCATTCTGTGTCTGTCCTCCCTCTGACAAGATGGATAATAATGTTTAAATGAATTATTAGTGTAGGTTCCTGGTCAGTTCACTTCATTTGATCAGAGTTTCTTTGTTTATTTTTGACAGCACCCAAATGTGCTCAGTGGCTACTCGGGACTGGTCACTTCTGGTGGTGCTCTGGGAACCATAAGCACACCCTGCTGGGATCAAACCCGGCTCTCCCGCATGCAACATATGTTCTCAGACCATTGAGCTCTACCTCTCTGGCACTTTGTACACTTCATTTGAAAACAAAAGACTTGGAGTTTGGTACTATTTTATTTTAATTTTTTATTACACCACCTTGAGATACACAGTTACAAAAGTGTTCATTTTTGGGTTTCAGTCATGCAGTGTTCCAGCACCCATCCCTCCACCAGTGCCCATTTCCCACCATCAATGTCTGCTGATTTCCCTCCTTCCCTAGCCTGTGTCTTTGGCAGGCAATTTTCACCTCTCTCTCTCTCTCTCTCTCTCTCTCTCTCTCTCTCTCTCTCTCTCTCTCTCTCTCCCTCCCTCCCTCCCTCCTATTACACATTGTGTGGCACTATTTTATTAACCAACAGCTATGGGTCTTCAGCAGAGTAGTAAATTGCTGGAATGCTTGGTTTGCTTGTGTGTGTGATCAAGTATCAAATCCAGGGCCTCATACATGGAAGGAATCGCTTAACTCTACTGTTAAGCTCTGTGCATGGCCTAAAATGCTCACTTTAAAAATGGTTCTAAAAGTAAATTTTTTTTGAAAATAGCATTTTAAGAAATACATGTTATTTCTTTATCCCTGAGCACACATTACACATTAACATATAAAAGGGCCCTGAGAAGTTCTGTAGTAAAGCTATTTCACCAACAATTGCTCATCCCTCCTTTGACCACATAATTTGTTTTGATGATAATAGTGCCTATTATAGTGAACCGTATAGAGACTGTTGGAAACTACTGCTATAATTGAAAACACCCCAGTCTTCTTTAAATACAACTTCTTTTCTTCTACTCCTTTTTCTATTTTTTTCTTTTTTAAATTTTATTATTCCACCGTGAGATATACAATTACAAACATGTTCATGATTGGTTTTCAGTCATACAGTGTTCCAGCACCCATCCCTCTACCAGTACACATTTTGTTTTCTTTTTGGGCCATACCTGGCAATGCTCAGGGGGTTACTCCTGCACTCAGGAATTACTCTTGATGGTGCTCAGGGGACCATATGGGATGCCGGGGGTTTGTAAGTCAGCCACATGGAAGGCAAACACCCTACCCACTGTGCTATAGCTCCGACCCAACACCAGTGCCCATTTCCTACCACCAAAGTCCCCAGATTCCCTCCCCCCAACCTGCCTCTATAGCAGGCACTTTTCCTCCTCTCTCTCTCTCTCTCTCTCTCTCTCTCTCTCTCTCTCTCTCTCTCTCCTCTTACACATTTTGCCTTGCCCTACATATTAAATACAACTTCTTTAAGTTTTCCAAACTGTGTGAACTTTTAGAACCTTGTTGCTCTAAGCTAAAAGACTAAAAAGTTCTGGGACGGAGGCGATAGCCCAGCGGGTAGGGCGTTTGCCTTGCATGTAGCCGGCCCATGCCGGCCCGGTCGATCCCTGGCATCCCATATGGTCCCCGAGCACCGCCAGGAGTAATTCCTGAGTGCAGAGCCAGAAGTAACCCCTGAGCATTGCCGGGTGTAACCCAAAAAAAGAAAAAAAAAAAACAAGCAAAAACAAGCAAAAAAAAAAGACTAAAAAGTTCTATTTTCATTTCAATGTCCTGTCATAATAGACATCTCTACATGTGTAAGAATGGAAAGAAATTGAGTTAAAATGGTCCTTAATGCTTTATATTCCTAAGGACAATCATACTCAGTGTCTGCAAACTTCATTGATTAAAAAATGTTTAAGTATGAACTGACTTTCATGTATATTTTTCAGGGGAACACTATTTAATCTCTTACTAATTTTAATTAGTAAGCCTCAGATTCCAAAGTCTTGTGCTGTGTTTGATATCCAGTTGGTGGCTGATTCAGCTTTGGTTGAGATGTCTTTTGATGCTGAGGTGAGAACTTTTGGAATAAACTAAATATAATACATTGATTTTTCTAATATGGGCTATGGTCTTCTGATGTGCTAACGACATAGGCCATACAAATATAATTAAATTAAAGAGAAAATATTTTTGCTATTAAGTTCAAAACTTAAATGTATGTTGTCAATATTAACATACCAAATTTGGTATCTTTTAAAGTATTATACCAAGGAAAATAATAAACATGCTTATAAATTAGATACAAACTGTATACAAATTTTATATATGGTTTGTACATAAACTGTATCTATATCTAATTCCATAAAGAGTAGAATAGGAAAGTGTTATACTTTTTCTTTTCCTAAGTAGTGTAAACTGAGTTTGCCTGCCTGCCTGCCTGCCTGCCTGCCTGCCTGTCTGCCTGCCTGCCTGCCTTCTCTTCATCCCTTCCTTCTTTCTCTCCTCCCCTCCTTTTAAAATTTTGGACCACACCTGGTGGAGCTCAGTGTTCACTTCAGGCTCGGTGCTCTGAGTTTTCGCCTGGCGGATTCAGTGGCTTTATGGGATGTTAAGGGCAAATCCAGATTGGCTGCAGGGAAGGCAGATGCCCTACCCTCTGCACTATCACTTTTGCCCCTTAAACTGAGCTTGTCAAGACTGTTCTAAAACATTAGAAATATCAAATCACTAGAAATGATTGAGAAACAAGGTGAAGGGTAGGGAAAGAGCTTTAGTAGCAATAAAGCAGCAGGTGCAAGACCAGCAGCCTGGTCACAACAAACAGTTTAGACAGGAAAAGAACCGGGAAGTGGACGAGCTGAAAGGCAGTTTGCAGACTGTGGGGTAGGCACCTGGATTTGTCAATAAATTCCCTGTGGGTGAGGCATCTGCGAATCTAAGCAAAGCAATGTTACAGTTTATCTTAAAATATGCTTGATTTTAGATAAGCTGATTTTATTTGCTCATGGTACTTCCAAATGAAAGGATATAGTCAACAGTACAGATGGGTATGTTTTTGTTTGGGAACCTGTTAATCTTTTGCACTTGCCTTTTAGTACAACCAAGAGCATATCTTATAAAATCTGAGTCCAAGGTATAGTAGAGTAGAATTTGAAACGAAAGCTATCTTGAGAGAAGTACTGTCAGGAAATATGTGTTGACTTATAGCAGGCTGTCAGACTCTGTTCTCATGCTGCCAGTGGTGAGAAGACAGAATCTTCCACTATTCAGAATTTTTGAGGTGAAAGTTGTCACTAATGTTGGAGCTGGATACTCTGGGTCTGACCCTACATAACTAAACAAAATCTTTAAACCTCTATTTACCATGTCATGAAGGGTATGGAGCAAAGAGGCCATAAGCCTAAATATCACAGAGACCTTTCCACCTTAAGTTTAGGGAGCATGTTTTATATTTCCGAAGAGAAGCAGGACCAACAGTGCTTGCTTGCTTGCTTGCTTTCTCCCTCTCTTTCTCTCTCTTTCTCTTTCTCTCTTTCTCTATCTTTCTCTCCATCTTTCTCTTTCTTTCTCTCTCTCTTGCTTTCTTTCTCTCTCTTTCTTTGTTTCTTTGTTTGTTTGTTTGTTTCTTTCTTCCTTCCTTCCTTCCTTTCCTTCCTTCTTCCCTTCCCCTTCCTTCCTTCCTTCCTTCCTTCCTTCTTCCCTTCCTTCCTTCTTCCCTTCCTTCCTTCCTTCCTTCCTTCTTTCCTTCCTTCCCTTCCTTCCTTCCTTCCTTCCTTCCTTCCTTCCTTCCTTCCTTCCTTCCTTCCTTCCTTCCTTCCTTCCTTCCTTCCTTCCTTCCTTCCTTCCTTCCTTCCTTCCTTCCTTCCTTCCTTCCTTCCTTCCTTCCTTTCTTTCTTTCTTTCTTTCTTTCTTTCTTTCTTTCTTTCTTTCTTTCTTTCTTTCTTTCTTTCTTTCTTTCTTTCTTTCTTTCTTTCTTTCTTTCTTTCTTTCTTTCTTTCTTTCTTTCTTTCTTTTTCTGCTGCACAATAGCTCCAGCCCCAATAGCACTACTTTCTTTTGTCTAGTATTCTGTGGATCATTGTATCATCTTTCCCCGTGGGCCACTTTTTTAGCCAATATTAAAGTATAGTCTTTGTTTTTTTTAAAGTATAGTCTTTGTATGAGAGCCTTTTTTTCCTTCTTTACTCTGGGTTACTCACATGCAAGGCAAGTGCTCTACTTCTGAGCTACAGTCCTAATTCTAAAAATCACTCTTTACTTTTTTTGGGGTCAGGGAGGAGGTGGCACACCTGGCAGTGCCCAGGACTCACTCCTGGCTTTGCATTTAGGTATCACTCTTGGAAAAGCTCAGGGGCTATAAGCCATGGTGGGAGGGGAAACCCTTGCCATCCGTGTGCAAGGCAAGCACTTTACCCTTCGTACTATCTCCCCAGCCTCCTAAACACCAAACTTTAAAGAGTAACTAAACAAAGACTACGAGATAGTACAGAAGTTAGTGTGTTTGCCTTGAACATAGCCTGCCCTGGTTTGATTCCCAGGGCGACATATGATACTCCAAACACTGCCAGGAGTAACCCCTGAGCACAGAGCCAGGAGAAAGCCCTGAGCAGTACTGGGGTATGGCTCCAAATTCCCTCCACAAGAATAAAACAATAGGAAATTAATAACATATTATAGATTTAATTAATAGAATTATTTAATAGGCCCAAAGAGATAGTTTAAGGGTTAAGGCTCTTGTTTTGCATGTGACGGAATTGCTTTGATCCAAGGTACTGTATGGTTCACTATGTACAGTCCAGGGAGACTCCTAAGCACAGAACCAGGATAACTCCAGATCACTGCTGAGTGTGGTCCAAAAAAAAACAAAGTACAGGCTATAGCAATAGTGTAGTGGGTATGGCACTTGCCTTGTATGCAGCTAAACCCCTTTCAATCCCCAGTACCATGTACCCCCAGGCTGACAGGAGGAATTTCTGAGCACAGATCCAGGACTAAACCCTTAGTGTAGCCAGGTATAACCTCAAAACCAAACCATATTTCCCCAAAATGAAAAAATATTCTATAAATATCTGAAGAGAAATTCCTGTTTTCCGACTCAAGTGATAATTATTTAAAATTCTAGTTACAGAAGCTTATCCTGGAATATACAAATACAGCCACAGCACTTTTATATGAGATTCTTCTTGTCTTCCAGCAGGTATAAAATATATTTTTATTTAGCATAATAGTGCTATATATAATTATAATGAATATTATATTTATATATGTATATTTTATTAAATAGTATGTCCTTATAATGCTCATATTAGGCTCAGTGACAAAGTTCATACCTTGCATAATGAGGTCCTGGGTTAGATCCTCAGTATTGTGTGTGTGTGCACACACACCTTGTTTTGAGATGACTTCCAAAAGCAGTTGCTTTAAAATGGTAGTAGAATTTAAGCTCTCATATAAGCACTGTTTCTCAATTGTTTCTGACTGTAGCACCCTTTCAACCTTATTTCTATCTATACCCCAACCACCCCCCCCACCTCTCTCCCTGTATCCTACGGTTGGCTTTCTAGTATTGACTAGTTTTCACCTGTAGCCCCTTGGACTATCCTAGGGGCCTTCAGGGTGACCATATGAGAAATGCTGGTAGAGTATTTTCCTAAATATTGATTTTAAAGATTTGACTAATCAGGATAAGCTGGTTTTGAGATAGAACAGCTTTTAAGATACAACTCAAACTTCATGGATGTAACTTATTTATTTCCTGAGTCATTTAGGGAAGTCTTGAATTGGGATCAACAAAGTTTGCAATTAGTTGGATGATGTCATTTCTACAAAGTTGTCCTCCCATAGTAAGTATAGAAATAAAAATAGAACTGCTGGGTCTGGGAGATAGCTCACAGGGCTGGAGTACATGTGTGGCATGTAGTACTGAGCCCTAGGTTCAATCCCTAGAACTGTAGTTCTGGGCCCTGGGTTCAATCCCTAGCACTGTATGGCCTTGCATTCACTGTCAAGGCTGTGCCCGGCAGAGCTCTGGGGACCTTGTGGTTTAGGATATTGAACTGGTGTTGGCTGTCTGGGTTTGTACTCATTGTAGTCCCTCTCCTGTCTGAAGGTACTTAACTTTTGGTGTTGTTACTGTTTCTGAACCAAGAAGTGTTCAGGGCTTATCCCTGGCTCTTCTCAAGGATCGCTCCTTCTAGGGTTCAGGGGATCATGTTGGGGATTGAACCCAGGTTGGCTGTGTGCAAGGCAAGCTCCTCACCCACTGTGAAGAGCTTTTTGTGTGTCTGGACACATTTATTGTGTCTAGACCATCTCTTGTGTATAGTACACAATAACTGTTCAGTAAAACACGTGCTGAGTTCATTCTAGTGAAGATTTAATTCCCTTACTCTCGTCTCATTAGTTTCCATTACTCATGAATTGATACATTTAACCAACATAAACTTAATTGGAAATATCCTCAACAGGTAGTTAATCAAGTCCAAAAAATCAGTACATGGGCTAAGGTGAATGCCTTACATTACCCTGATTTGAATTCCTGGCACCAAATGTGGTCCCCTAAGTGCCACGAGGCATCTCTCCTGAGCACAGAGCCTTGTGCACTGCGGCTTGGGGCCACCAAAGACAATGACCCAATGCCAATCTTCAAAGATGCGCCAGTGTTCTCCCACCACTTCACAGCTACACTCCCTCCACATTAGTTTTGACCCTTCTTAAAGGGAGGCGACTTGTAGCCCCAGACTATGACCTAGTGCTGTCTTGAGTGCTGTTTTACTTGGAAATAGTGGAGGGATGATGGATGGTGTGAGGGCGGTGGGGGTTTCAGCCTTGATTTATAGGCGAGGAGTCAACTGAAAAGCGCGATTCTTCTGAGTAGTATGGTAAGCGCATATTACGACTGCAATTTCCTTGTCTAGATCACCTTTGTGGCCAGTACTGTGAAACAGATGGTGAAGGGACTTTCCGCTTCACTCCAACTCTTGAGCCCCTGCCAAGCCGTCCTCCTATACCAGCAGTTTTACATTCTCAAGAGCTGCCTGCAGTACAGCACTACTCTGGCCGAGTACATTAGGAATGACTATAGAGAAGAGTTCAGGTAAGGAAAAGTCTGCTCTGGGGCCAGGGTGTGCAGAAAGTGGATGAGTGTGTGTAGTGCCAGGAATCAAACCCAGGACTAAACGCTGGGCGGGGCGAAGTGCCCTGCGGCTGAGCTACATCTCTGGCTCCTCCGTGTTTTGTTTTGAATAAGTTTTCCTTTGATCTGAGAGGAAGAGTAGGATCTGGGGGAGCTTTACCAACCATTACCATTAGAAGTATGTTCCCGTGCCAAGAAAGATGAGTGAACCGCGAGACTGTCTTTGAAGAACTGTTTCTCACTCGTGGTCTTACCTGCAGTCAGCACGTTGGGAAGCGGTCATAGTCCCAACACGCTGTGAGTAACGAGGAGCAACACACCCTGCTGAAAGGAACGATGGGTGGTAAATTGTGAACTCAACTGAGTCACTGGCTTTATAAAGGGTGATACATTAACGAGTGTGCTTATTAGCTCTTGGGGTTCGTTTCATTTATCCCCGGTACCGCATCAGTAAGCGCGCAGGTTTCACCACCCTGCTCGTTCTGTGCTTCAGGGCTACCTCCCACTTCTGCTTAGAGGTAGGCAGAGCCTTGCGTGCATTACAGCATCACCTCTCAGGTCAGGACTCAGCCTGGGGTGGAATTTAGGATGAGGATGGAGTGGAGGCAAACTTTGCTGCTAACTTGGATGCGGACAGGAGGGAAGGTGGAGACCTACATTCTGGCTTTGATCAGCTTTTTTCTTTTAAAGAAAGTCACTCTACCTTGTAGACTCTCTTTTGCCTTCATGTGACTTTAGGCCCTGGATTCCATTCTGATTCCCCTCACAAATTTTGTCTTACCTGTTTTGAGGTGGTTCACACAATCAAACACCTACTCCTCGCCTTTATTTCCCCACCCCCTGAGGTAACAGTCAGAGTGTCAAAAATTCACCATTTTATATGTTTTCAAATGGGTTTATTCCTGGCTCTGGACTCAGAGATCACTCCTAGCCGGTTCAAGGGATCATATGAGGAGTCCCAGGGATAGAATTTAGGTCAGCTGCATGCAAGACAAGTGCCTGGCCTGCTGTATTATCTCTCTCTAGTCCCTCCAATGGCTTTGAATACATTTCAAAATATTGGTGCAACTATCATTATTTAAAAATGTGTGGCATTTAATGTGTGTGTATGTGTGTGCATGCATGTGTGTGCGTGCATGTGTGTGTGTGTGTATGTGTGTGTGTGTGTGTGTGTGTGTGAGATACTGGGTATGGAACCAAGGTCTTATATGTGCAAAGTCTCCATTCTACCACTGAGCTCCTTGGCTCCTGTTACTCCTGCCTGGTTGCAGAACAGTTTCATCACCTCCCCTAAGAAACTGTACCCACTGAACATTGCATCCATTCCCCCTCCCCAGAGACCCTGGAAGTCACTCAGCTACTTTCTGTCTCTGTGGACTTGCTCATTCTTAATATTTCATGTAAATGGCATCATAGAGCCTATGACCTTTTGTGGCTTCCTTCTTTCCCTTGGCGTGATTTAAAATTCTTCTGTTTTATACCATGTCACACATAACCTAATTTAAAGATTATAAATATTTTTAAAAAATCAGGACAACTGGTAAGAAATGTCATATTCCTACAAGACACTAGGCTGGAGCTTATTAGTAGCTATGCCTGTAGGTAAAACTTCGAGTACTGTTGAGTTTGTCACTATCTCTTCTCTTACCTCTCTCTCTCTCTCTCTCTCTCTCTCTCTCTCTCTCTTTCTCAGGGGGATACCCAGTGTTGCTCAGGGCTTACTCCTGCCTATGCACTCAGAGATCACTCCTGGAGGTGCACAGTGCACCACAGAGATATAGGGTGAATCCAGGACAATTGCATATAATGCAAGTGCCCTACTCACTATACTATCTCTCTGGCCCTGGTTACTTACATCTACCTCCCTAATTGGCTGCCAGATCACTGAGATTTGTAATTATTCTTTTAATTTTCTTTTTATTTATTTAGTTTGGGTCACACCTGGTGGTGCTCAGGCCTACTCATGTCTCTCTACTCAAGGATTATTCCTAATGATCCTTGGGGACCATGTGGAGTGCTGGGGATTGAATCTTGGTTGTCCACAAGCAAGGCAAGTGCCCTACCCATTGTCCTATCCCTCCAGCTCCTGTCAACTAGTGATTTCCAGCATTAGAGTCAGTTGAATATCACTGTCTTCCTGTTCATCATCGATTTGCTCGAGTGGGCACCAGTAACATCTCCATATGTCCTGTCACATGCTAGAAAAAAATAGTACAGCAACACCAGCCCCACATGTAAAAACTCCCTTTCACCTGAGGGTGCTAGGCCTAGGTAATGACATTTTCAGAAAGTTCCCGAAGGATAAAAAGTTTCGCTGGTCACTGAAAGGTGAGAGTCAATCTTTTCAGCCATTCATGGGGATGGCAAAAGCTTTCTCAATTTTCAGGACTAAGAGAATGGTTTGCCAGAGCAAACCACACATCATGCAGTTCGTCATTCTCAACATCCAGACTCCATAGTCCCTCAGAGCTCCATCCAAGAGAAAACCTGATCTTTCCCCTTAAGTTTCATCAGTAAATGCTCGAGATGAGAGCCTTCTACTGAGACTATACCACCTACATGGCAGAGCCTGGCAAGCTACCCGTGTTTTATTTACTTGTTATGCCAAAAACTAGTAACAATTATGGACCTCAGTTCCATGACCTGAAGAATGGTTTTGGGCTCCTCCTGTCCCTGTAGCAAGTAGATGCCCTTGGGTTACACTTGTTGTGACAGGACTAATGGAGACGTTACTGGTGCCCACTAGAGCAAATCGATGAACAGTGGGAGGACAGTGATACAGACGGTGATGGTGAAGAGAATGTACAGGGGGCTCATTCAGGTGCTTGCCTTGCTGACCTTGGTTAGATCCCAGCACCACACACAATCCCCCACCAGCACCACTAGGAGTTGCCCTGAGCACTGCTGGGTCTGGCTCCTCCAAATAAACATCCGCCCCAGAAAAATGGGGAATTTTTCTCACTTTCTTCTCTGCCTGTTATCTTGCCTATATTTTCGTGTCCTTGGCATGATCTCTGTGCCTCCTGGACATGACCCTAGTGGTCACATGGTTTAACCCTTGCATTGAAATGCTCCCCCTATTGCCTGAAAGACCAAGAAGTGGATGCCTTTGCTGACTTTCTCCTGTTTCACGATGGATACATTATTAATGAAGCTCATTTCCTATGCCAAAGTTAGTGCTTCTTCACCTGAAAGGCATGCACTTTGGAGATTTTCTGTCACCTGTGAGGGAGGCTGGCAGTCAAAACTGCTGGCTGAGAGGCCAGGAAATAGTACAGTGGTTAGAGCACATGCCTGACATGCACTAAACATGGTTTGATTTCTGCTGTTGTCACATGTTCCTCTCAACATCACTGGGTGCAGCTCTCAAGCCCCTGGACACTGCCAGGTCTGACCGAGCAGCATTGTGTCCCTGGACTCTTACACTGAACCCAAGGCCTGGTTGACTAAAATTGTCTGTGGGGACCCCAAACTTCCTGAGCACCACTTGGGAGTAGAGAAAGAAAGAGAGGAAGGAAGGGAGGGAGGGAGGGAGGGAATGAGAGAGGGAGGGAGGAAGGAAGGGATGGAGGCGAGGAGGGAGGAAGGAAGGAGCAAAGAAAGATAGATGATAGATAGACAGACAGACAGACAGACAGACAGACAGACAGACAGACAGACAGACAGACAGACAGACAGACAGACAGACAGATAGATAGATAGATAGATAGATAGATAGATAGATAGATAGATAGATAGATAGATAGATAGATAGATAGATAGATTGATTCTGGATGGGTCTTGAGGCTCACATTCCCCTACCTACTAGCCCCATTGCAGCGAGTGTGACCACACTGATGTGATCAGTGCGAAAATTTATTAATTTATTTGGATTTGGGGCCCCACTTGGCAGACTCCCATCTCTGTGCTCAAGGTCACTCCTGTGCAGTTCTTCATAGACATTATGTGATTCAAGTGATGTAAATGGGGTTGACTGTGTGCAAAGCAAGTGTCAACCCCTGTTGTATCTCTCTGCTCCCAGTCCTCCTCTTCTAAGCTCCTGTGATGTTTGTTTTTCTTCATTTACAGGTACTTCATACACATGCCAGCCTTGGAAAAAAAGGCTCCCCTTCTGCTACCCGATCGCCCAGCCAACCACTCAGCTCTTTCATGAAGTCCTGGAACTTGTTGAACAGAAGCAATTTGTGGATGTGTGAACATGAGCACAGAACGTTCCTCTGGAGTCCTCTGAATATTATGAGAAACGCTCTTGGACTTACTTTAAGTTTGGATCCCCTTTTTTTTATGAACAAGTATTTTATTTGCATTTCCTATCAACACCTTTTTAGAGGAAGTTGTTAATTTTTTTTTTATCAGCTACACAAAAACACTTTAAATAAATTGACCTACATGAAAGGTGCTTAAAAAGTAGTATTTCTCTGGGGGGGAAAAATATTCTAAAGACAAAACCAAACAAAAAATGTAAAAGCCCAATAAAAAGGAAAGAGGCTTCTGGAGAATAAGTGCAGAACGTTCAGCCTCTTCAGTTTCATTGGCAGAGAACAGTGAGCGGCAAAAAACTGCCCCAGCATCACGGCTGGTAATGCAGTGTCCAAGCCTTCTCTCCCCAACACACTAAGCACTGCAAGTCTTCTACCAGTCTGGGCATAGTGGAGGGGGCAAAGTGAGGATCTGTGAATGTCCCGAGCTGTTAGACTGAGGGTTATTCCCAAAACGTGGTCAATTGGGACGGTTAAAAGATTCTTAGGACAGAGGCAAGCTCAGTTTCTTACTGGACTGTTAGAAGTAGTTAACAGTGGGAGGGCGGGTTCTGGCCCTGGCCTGCCACCCCCCTAGAACCTCAGAAGAAGCCAGAGGAACCCCCGCACCATAATGGCAGCCATTTTCAACGTCCAGATTCCACAGCTTGTTAGAGCCCCACTGAAGAGAGAAAGCCGATTCGAACCCGGGTATGCGGGTCTTGGAGGCCAAAGTCACTGGGCTTCTTGTGGAGATGGAGCTGGGGTCCCTTTCCCCCCTTTGCCCCACCTCTGTCCCGTCTGGGAGGCCTCGTGACCCACCCATGAGCTGCTCTGGGGCTGCGGGCTCTGATGCAGAGACAGTGACATACAGGGCAGAGCTGCTACTGGCTCTTCCAGTGCAGCTGCTTGTGGCCGTTCCACACATCAAACTAGTAGAAACAACCACTTCCCAGAAATTCAGATGGTCAGTGCAAGAAAAGAAATAGACCAGATTAGCCCATAACAAACCAGGGGGAAAGTCATGACTTTATCAATACCATGGCCATATATGGGCTACTATTGTCAATTTAATTGGTGCCAGCTGAGGGAGCAGGCACGGGGATGGGGGGGTGGTGAGAAATGAGTGTCTTTGGTGGTGGGAACACACTGGTGGTGGAATTTGTGTTGGATGATGAAATATTAAATAAAAATTTTAAAAAGGAGTCAGCAGTGTGCACGTGGCTGGATAGTGCAATGGGTAGAGCAATTTGCTTTGCAATGGCCTACCTGGGTTCTGTCCCCAGTATCCCTGACCCCGACAGGAGTGAGCATAGATCCAGGAGTTAGGAACCACTTGAAAAGTAGTCAGTGGTGCAAGACAAAGAACATAATCCTAAATGACAACTTCTTGCAAGCATGCCTGCATAATGACTAGGTCTACAGAGTATTTGAACAAATGGTATGAGGAGGGGTCAACCCAGCAACTATATGGTAGAAAGCCCAGTTCCAGGAGAGCTCCCTGATAATGGCGAAAAAAGGGGGATGGAGATAACAAAACTTCCTTCTGTTTTAAAAGCCCCCACCACTAAAAAAAAGCACCCCAAGGAGTGTATCCGTTCAATGATCTCTGGCATGTAATAAGGAAACAGTATCACTTGTATCACTTATCTTCCCTTGTTCATTGATTTACTGGAGCGGGCGCCAGTAACATCTCCATTCATGCCTATCATGTGCTAGTGTAGCCCAAGGGCCTCTGCTTGCTCCAGGAGCATGAAGAGCCTCAAACCAGTTGTTCAGGTGATGTGAATGAGGTCTGTTATTGGTAGTTTTTGGCATATCGAATATGACATGAGTAGCTTGCCAAGCTCCGCCATACGGGTGGTGTCAGTTCTTTCATTTAATGATTTAATGGGGAAAGCCAGTAGCAGCTCTGCCCGTGTATCTGTGTCTCTGGTTCATGGCCGGCAGCCCGGAAGTACTTCGTGGGTGGGTCCACCAGGCCTCCTGGACAGGATAAAGGTGGGGTAAAGGGACCCCAGCTCCATCTCCACAGAGCCTGGTGACTTTAGCAGCAGAGACCAGCATACCTGGGCTTGAACTAGGCTTCTCTCTAGGGTGGGGCTCTGACTAGCCGGGCTTGAGATTGGCTTTTCTCTTAGGTGGATGCTCAGTTCTAGGCTGGTATTATCATTTCCAACAATTACCATCACACTGTTACCTTCTCTGTCTTACCTAACCTCTCATTCCCGCACACTTGTGGTAGAGTCCACCCACTGACAAGACCTCCTGATTCATATTTTGCCAGGCCTTGGATATTGGTATCATACTATTTTTTATATCCCACAAATAAATGCAGTCATTTATTTGAATGACTTTAATAATTTATTATTTAATAATTTATTTGAATGACCTTGTAATATTGAAAGTATAAGGAAACTGTATTTATTAATAGTAAATCAATAATAAGCCTTGTTAAGACTTCAGTGACTAAAAAGTATTACTTTTACCCCTTTTGGGATCTATTTGGGATCCAACCACTCAGAGAACCCCTGAACTGAAAATTCATTTGGTTGTTAATTTTTTCTTAGCAGTAATGCGGTTTAAATTACAAGCAACGGGGCTGCTCCTGCACCTCTGACAGACTTTTGTCTGTAATTGACACTGTCAATGTCCCAGCTCTCAGAGGAAGCATCTGGGAAACCCTATTGCTTGGGAGTCACATAAGCTTTTTTAGCCTTTGACTCAAGCAGTTCATTATTGACTGATCAAATGGGGAGTCAGTTGGTACTTAGAGAGCTCCTGATTGATTAAAAAATAGGCCAGGAAGAAACATGGGGAAATTTTCTTCCTTTTATTCAACTCTAAATAAACCAGATGACATGTAAAGGAGGGAAATCTTGATGATCCTAGAATTGATGGTAATGTATTTTACATATTTGCATATTGAATCTCACTGGCATTATCACTTCTAATGGCACACAGGAATATCTGAGAATGTAGTAATACATGTGTTCTATATAAGGCATTTGATAGAAATTATCTAAGTTTATTTCTTGCTTGGATATCTCTCCAAAGGAGCAGCCCCTTTGCTTGTAATTTAAACCACATTACTGCTAAGTAAAGACATGTTCTTTTCCTGAGGTTAGTGCCATTTATTTTGTGATCAATGTATTTGCAGAGTGGAGAGTTTCTGTGATGAATATGGAAAGTTAGAAATATCTTTTTTTTTTTTTTTTTTGCTTTTTTTGGGTCACACCCGGCGAAGCTCAGGGGTTGCTCCTGGCTCTGCACTCAGGAACCACTCCTGGCGGTGCTCGGGGAACCATATGGGATGCCGGGGATCGAACCCGGGCTGACATAAGCCGGCCGCGTGCAAGGCAGGCGCCCCACCCGCTGGGCTATCGCTCCGGCCCCAAGTTAGAAATATCTTGATGGAGATAATCTGATTATTTTTATTTGTGTGTGTGTGTGTGGGAATATACATCCACAATGATCAAGGGCTAATCCCAGCCCGAGGGGTGTTAGGGACCAAATCTGGGCCTCTGCATGCAAAGTACATGTTCATCTGTTGAGGTACTTCTTCCAGCCCTGATTAGAATATTTTATTTCTTTACTTGTTTTTTTTTTTATGTGATCTGAAGAGAAACCAGAGTACTCACAGACATGGGGCAGAGCTGCTATTGGCTCTCCCTGTGCCCAGCCGCCCACGAGGCACCCGGGAGGGATGGCAGGTTCTGACCCTGGCCCGCCACCCCAGCAGAGCCTCGCAACAAGCCAGATGACCCCCACTCCATGAGGGCCTCCATTTTCCATATCTGGACTTCCCCCTCGTCAGAACTCCACCCAGCAGACCAGCCTATCACAGCCCGGCTCCCGTGGCAGGAAGCGGTTGGGCAGTTCATCAATAAATGCTGGATTTAGAGATGACTATAAGAGTATGCTACCCGCACGGCAGAGCCTAGCAAGCTACCCGTGTCGTATTTGATATGCCAAATACCAGTAACAATTATAGACCTCATTTGCATGGCCTGATGGAATGGTTTGAGGCTCTTTATGTTCCTGGAGCAAGCAGGTGCCCTTGGGCTCTACTAGCATGAGACAGGACATATGGAGATGTTACTGGTGCCCGCTCGAGCAAATCGATGATGAACGGGAAGACAGTGATACAGTGATACTTGTTTTTGGGCCACAACCATCTGTGCTTAGGCTGATGTCTGTATCTGCGTTCAATGATCACTCCTGGTAGTATTTGGGGCACAGCTGGGGTGCAGGGATCAAAAGGTGTCTATTGCATGCAAGACAGTCAACTAAATGACATCAGGTCACTATGGGTGTTGGTCGGCTCCTGCAGTATCTGACACTGTTGATAACATTGTTCCTACAGGGAAGCTATTCTTTTCTCTGCATATCCTTTCCTCTGACATACACGTAAATTTGGAGAGCACACGGTTTAAATATTCTTACAGATGTGTTTTAGCAACTGCAACCGCCAGAGGGCAGAGTAGAATTAGAAAGACAGAAACCAAACGGGCTCCAACTCAGAGCACTGATTCTTCCCTGCCCACCCCACCCCCCAACCCTCCAACCCCCAGGACTTTTTTTCCCCTTTGAATCTTATTTAGTATTTGGGCCACACATGGTGGTGCTCAGGGTTTACTCCTGGTTCTGTGCTCAGGGATCACTCCTGGTGGTGTTCTCACTGGGGACCCTGAAGTGCCAGGAATGGAACCAAGTTTGGCTGCCTTAACCCCGGTACTATCTCTGCAGTCTGGGCATTGAAGAGACAGTAAACAAAACTTCAAATAAAAAAACTTTAAAAATAATTCTGCAGACTATCAAAATTATTCTTTGTTGTCATGTGTCTTTAATATGTCCCAACATAAAAGCAGGTGTGCTTATAAAAATCACACATTTCTTATTTAAAAGTTTATTAAATTGGGGCCGGAGTGATAGCCCAGCGGGTAGGGTGTTTGCTTTGCACGCGGCCGGCCTATGCCGGCCAGGTTCGATCCCCGGCATCCCATATGGTCCCCCGAGCACCGCCAGGAGTAATTCCTGAGTGCAGAGCCAGGAGTAACCCCTGAGCATTTGCCGGGTGTGACCCAAAAAAAAAAAAAAAAAAAAAAAAAGTTTATTAAATTGGGGCCGGAGCGATAGTCCAGCGGGTAGGACGTTTGCCTTGCACGCAGCCAGCCAGGGTTCGATCCCCGGCATCCCATATGGTCCCCGAGCATTGCCAGGAGTGATTCCTGAGTGCAGAGCCAGGAGAAACCCCTGAGCATTGTGCGGTGTGACCCAAAAAAAGCAAAAAAAAAAAAAAAAGTTTATTAAATTGCTTTATTTTTTGTCTTTTGGGTCATGCCTGGCAATGCTCAGGGGTTACTCCTGGCTCTGCACTCAGGAATCACTCCTGGTGGGTGTGGGGGACCATGTGGGATGGACCAGGGTTCGATCCCCTGGTCAGCCACATGGAAAGCAAACGCCCTATGGCTGTGCTATCACTCTGGCCCCTTCAATTGCAAACTGACATGACTACAGAGCCTCTTATTTTGCTGAAAGTTTCTCTCCTTCTGCAACAAGAACGCAGCAGACTGCTGCCACCAGGTTGCTGAGGAGTTGAGGCCCTTCTGTTGCTGTCACAGCACACGGTTCTCTCAGGGCAGGCTCACCATCTGCACTCTGAGGCTGTGCTGACCTTGTTTTGGCAGGAACATTTCACCCATTGTGAAGGCTTCTGTTCTCTTTGGGCCAGAGACAATGAAAGTTCTCCCACTCCGGGACCACAGATAATGGAATAACATAAACAGTGTGAACACTGGCATTTCTTTGAAAACAAAACTTCAAATTCTTTGGGAAACCTCATCAACTTTCAAGAGAAATCAAGGTTTCCTGGGTGGTTCCTGGTTTAAACTCCCCACCCCCAATGCCCAGCATGACTTGTTTCCTTTTCAAAAATGTCCTCGTTTAGTAGTTGGAGTCATAGTACAGCGGACAGGGTACTTCCCTTGCATATGGCTTTGATCCCTGGCATCCCATATGGTCCACTTCATTTGATTCCTGGAATCCCATATGGTCCCCAGAGTCTGCCAGAAATGATCCCTAAGTTCAGAGCTAGGAGTAAAACTGCAACCACCCCACTCCAGTAAAGACCTGAACAAACAAAAGATACCCTCATTTCATTTGGATGATAAAAGAGCGTCGTCCTCCTGGTTAAAAGGCAGCCCTACTGTGGTCTTGTAAGAGTGGGAGAAACCTGTGTTTTAGAGTTGGGAAAGCAGAAAGCAGACGCAGAAGTTACCAGAGTTGTCTCATAAGCTCATCACTTCAACATGTGGGAAACTTTGGGGCTTCAAGCAAACACTGATCTGATCTTTGCCTCAGGGTCTCAGCAGTCCTCCATGGCACTGACTCTTGAAACTTCAATACACAGGCTCTAAGGAAAGAAAGAAAGGGAAAGATTCTGTCATATGAAGTTCCTCTGGTACCAGACAGCATGTGAAGTCACCTTACAGAGGGAGAATCGACACTTCCAAGAGGGTTGCAGTTACGCAGAAGAATTGGACCAGGTGGCAGTGCTGTAACCTTCCAACGTGATCTGACTAATGGCACGGCCGTGGCTTTCTCCTGTAACTGTCTGACGTAATCTGGCTAACGGCACGATAGTAGCTTTCTACACAACTAAATGATTCCTTGGCAGTCAAGTCTTAATACTAAAAGCAGTTGCCAGGGGTGACTTCAGTCGGTTGCATGTTAACAACAAAAGAATGCCATGAATCGCTATTATTCACTTGATCACTTGACTTCCCATAGATCATCGATTACTCGGCGGGCACCAGTAACATCTCAATATGTCCTGGCACATGTGAGACAGCCCAAGGGCATCTGCCGGCTCCAGGAACATAAAGAGCCTCAAACCATTCCATCAGGTCATGGGAAAGACGTCTATAACTGTTACTGGTATTTGGCATGTCAAATACAACACGGGTAGCTTGCCAGGCTCTGCCGTGCAGGTGGGATAATCTTGTAGTCACCTCAAAACTCGAGCATTTATTGATGAACCACGTGGCTGCAAGCGGCAGTGTGAGCCGGGCTGTGGTCAACTCTTTTGCTAGGTGGAGTTCTGACAAGAGGGGGAGTCCCGATGTGGAAAATGGCGGCCCCTCATGGTGTGGGGTGTTCCTCTGGCTTCTTGCAAGGCTCTGCTGGGGTGGGGGCCAGGGCTAGAACCCACCATCCCTCCCGGACGCCTCGCGATCAGCTGGGCACAGGGAGAGCAAGTAGCAGCTCTGCCCCGTGTGTGTGAGTCTCTGGATCAGCACACCTGGGCCGGGTTTGGAAAAACTGCTGCAAAGTGGGTCGGCGATGAGCCTGGCTGATATCAACTCTTCTGCTGGGTGGAGTTCTGACGAGAGGGGAGTCCAGATGTGGAAAATGGCAGCCCTCATGGTGTAGGGGTTCCTCTGGCTTCTTGTGAGGTTTTGCTGAGGTGGCAGGCCAGGGCTAGAACCCGCCATCCCTCCCGGATGCCTCGTGATCTATTATCATTATTATTTTTTTAAGGAGATCGAGAAAGATCTTTGAAGAAAAAAAAGTATCCCGTGCACTGAGAAAAAGTGATTGTATGCTCTGAACCTGCTCCAGGCGCCATAGTGGTCCACAAAACTGAAATACACTGAGACTGAAGAGATGCTAATGAGAGCGTCCTGCTAACCCCAGGCCCGAGTACTTGGAGATGAGTATCATTAGCATTCTTTCATGTTTATCCAGCCCCAAATGGGGCAACTTGTCATATATGAACAGAGATCAGGGACAGAAAGGGCACCATCTCTCCCTGGCACTCAGTAGGGGACACGGTGGAAAAGTGACTGTCAGGAGATAGGCGTAGAAGGCTCCATATGGTATAAAACTCTTCTTGCCCTGGAAGATGACAAAATCAGGGCCACAGTGATAACACAAGGGTTCAGGATTCACCTTGCATGTGGCCCAACCCAGTTTGACCCCTGCACCACATATGATCTAAAATCCATCAGGAGTGATTCCTGAGCACAGAGTCATTAGTAAGTTCTGAGTTCTGCTGGGTGTGCCGCCCCCTACCCCTGAAAAAGAAGAAAACAAATGAAATTCAGAAGTATCTATTCTGAGTGAGTTGGATGCTTAAGTTATACAAAAGTAATGCAAACTGGGTCTCTGTTTAGATGTTTGTCAAGGTTGAATTCTTCGAGTACAGCTTTTTTTTTTTTTGCTATGCTCATTTTTCTATGATTGCTTAGTATATTTTTTTTAGTTTTAGATTTTTTATTTTATTATTATTATTATAGTCTTGTTTTTTACCACTTATTATTATAGTCTTGTTTTTTACAACACTTTTAGACATACAATTGCAAGATGCTCATGTTGAGTTTTGGTTCTAACCCATCCCTCCTCCCGAACCCATCTCCCATTACCAATGTCCCCACCTCCCTCCCTTTCCCACACCCCAACTACCTGGCGGATTCTGTATATCTTTTCTCTCCTCTTTATCTCTCCCTCCCGCCTACCTTTCCTACACATCATAGAATTCAGTACATTAAAGGACATAACTGTTTCCACTAGTTTGATGGACTGCGTGGCTGCAAGCGGCCGCGTGACTTAGGGGCCTCATGGTCAGCGTCTGGACAGCGAAAATGGCGGCTAATGTGGTAGGTGAGTCTCATCCGGCTGCTTCCGGAACCCCCAGAGGTGATGGGCCAATACCCAAAGCCCATCTGTCCTCCTGGGGGCCTCATGGTCAGCTGAGCTAGGGGAGAGCCAAGTGCCAGTTCTCCCAGCTGCGTTTGAGGCTCTGTATGCTATGGTTGGTCACCCCAGGGCAGCTCCTGGGTGGGGCCTTGTTTTGTTTTTTGCTTTTTGTGTCACACCCAGCAATGCTCAGGGTTTACTCCTGTCTGTGTATTCAGGAATTACTCCTGGCAGTGCTCATGGGACCATATGGGATGCCGGGAAGGAACATGGGTCAGTTGAGTGCAAGGCAGATGCACCACCCACTGTACTATTGCTCTGTCCCGTATTATTATTTTTCAATTAAATCACTGTGAGGTACACAGTAACAAAGTTGTTAGTGATTGAGTTTTAGTCATAAAATATTCCAACACTTAATAATTTCTTTTTTGGTTTTTGGGCCACACCTAGTGATGCTCAGAGGTTACTCATGACTCTGCACTCAGCAATTACTCCTGGCAGTGCTTGGGAGACAATATGGGATACAGGGGATTGAACCCGGGCTGGCAACATGCAAAATAAATAAACTCCCCACTGTACTACCGCTCTAATATCCATATTTTCTAATATCATTATCCACTCAACTAATTTTTAATAGCTCTGCCTATGTTAGCCATGTCCTAAAGACAATCTGGGAGGGCAGGGAACGGAGCTCAGTGATTCAATGAGTCTTCTGCATGTGTGAGGATCTGAGTTCAATCCCATTCACTGCTCCCCCAAAGACTAAAGACTATCTGGGAAGCCCTGGATCCAATGTTTCAAAGAGACATCACGTATTTGCATGTACAAATGTATAATCACACATTAAAATAAGTTCAAAGACATTTTAAATGTCTTTTACTTTAGCTAAACAAAATAATCTTTGTATCACTTTATACAAATAATGCTAGCAAGGACTACGATAGAAAGATCACCCAATTGGGGCCTGAGTAATATAGAGCCGGCAGGATGATAGCCTTGCAAGAAGCTGACCCAGGTTACATCTCTGGCATTCCATAGCCCCCCAAACCCACCGCCGTGATTCCTGAGCACAGAGCCAGGAGTAAGCCCTGAGCACAACTGGTATAGCCCAAAAAAGATAAAAAGAAATCACCTCTTCAGAAAAACACAAAATACACAAAATACACAAACCTGTCTGCCCCAGACAGACATGGGGCAGAGCTGCTACTGGCTCTCACTGTGCCAAGCCGCTCATGAGATGCCCGGGAGGGATGGCAGGTTCTAGCCCTGGCCCACCACCCCAGCAGAGCCTCACAACAAGCCAGACGACCCCCCACTCCATGAGGGCCTCCATTTTCCACATCCGGACTTCCCCCTCGTCAGAACTCCACCCAACAGACCAGCCTATCACAGCCCAGCTCGCGCAGCTGCTTGCGGCCGCGTTGTTCATCAATAAATGCTGGATTTTGAGATGACTACAATAGTATGCTACCCGCACGGCAGGGGCCTGGCAAGCTACCATATTTGATATGCCAGATACCAGTAACAATTATAGACCTCATTCCCATGACCTGATGGAATGGTTTGAGGCTCTTTATGTTCCTGGAGCAAGCAGGTGCCCTTGGGCTCTACTAGCATGAGACAGGACATATGGAGATGTTACTGGTGCCTGCTCGAGCAAATCGAAGATGAACGGGAAGACAGTGATACAGTGATACACAAACCCTATAACAGATGAAACCCCATTCACAAAACCAAGTTGTCCCTCTAGACAGCACCAATGAATCTCTGTCAAGGTGATTGTCTTCATGGTACTGGGCTCCCGAAGGGCCTGGGGTCCTGACCAAGGTGCCCAGCTGTCACTCCCACCCAAGGTCCTAGCCACTAAGCCTTGGTTGTGGCTGCACTGAGTATGAAGCGGGGCCAATACGAGGTGACTCCAAGTCTCTGAGACCCACACTCAAGTGTGAGGTCCTTCCTGGCAAAGGCGGCACACAGTGACAGAAACCCCTGCATTATGTGGGGAGAAAGGGACTCTCATCCATTGTTGGAGGGAATGCTGACTGGTCCAGACTTTTTGGAAAACAATATGGATATTCCTCCAAAAACTAGATATTGAGCTCCCAATTGACCCAGAATATGACTCCTGGGAATATACCCTGGAGACCCAAAAACACACAACAGAAACACCGCCTGCACTTCTATGTTCATAGCAGCACTATTCACAACAGCCAGAATCTGGAAATAAACTGAATGCCCGAGAACAGAAGACTGGGTAAAGAAAATATGGTACATTACACAATGGAATATTATGCAGCTGGCAGGAAAAAGGAAGTCATGAAATTCGCCTACAAATGGATGAACATGGAGCTTAACATGCTTAGTGAAATCAGTCAGAAGGGAAAGGAAAGATATAGAATGACTGCATTCATATGTGGGATACAAATATATACCAGTGTTCTACTAATTGTTGGAAATGGTAATGTCAGACTAAAACTGAGCACGGAGATAGGCAAAGAGATTTATATAACCCCTAAGTGTATGCATGACAAGCCACAATGTGTGAGGAGAGAGGAGAGAGAGAGAGAGAGAGAGAGAGAGAGAGAGAGAGAGAAGCAAAGTGCCTGCTATAGAGGCAGGGGTGAGGGGATCTGGAGACATTGGCGGTGGGAAATGTGCACTGGTGGAGAATGGGTGCTGCAACATTGTATGAGGAAACCCAATCATGAACAGCTTTGTAAATGTCTGTCTCATGGTGTTATAGTAAAATAGATAGATAGATAGATAGATAGATAGATAGATAGATAGATAGATAGATAGATAGATAGATAGATAGATAGATAGATAGATAGATAGATAGATAGATAGATAGATAGATAGATAGATAGATAGATAGATAGATAGATAGATAGATAGATAGATAAAATAAAAAATTAAATTTAAAAAAGGGAGAAGAAACCCTCGCGTTCTTCACAGGAGGCGCAGGCTCTCGGCCTCGATGGTGACACTGGCAGCCTCCATACTTCTCCACTTTCTTTCCCCATCACTGGTGGGTGCCCTCTGAAGCCAAGAAAGAAAGAAAGAAAGAAAGAAAGAAAGAAAGAAAGAAAGAAAGAAAGAAAGAAAGAAAGAAAGAAAGAAAGAAAGAAAGAAAGAAAGAAAAGAAAGAAAGAAAGAAAGAAAGAAAGAAAGAAAGAAAGAAAGAAAGAAAGAAAGAAAAAAGAAAGAAAGAAAGAAAGAAAGAAAGAAAGAAAGAAAGAAAGAAAAAGAAAGAAAGAAAGAAAAGAAAGAAAGAAAGAAAGAAGAAGGAAGGAAGGAAGGGAGAGAGAGAAAGAAAGAAAGAGAGAGAGAAAGAAAGATAGAAAGAGAGAGAGAAAGAGTGAGTAGGATGTGCTTTCCAGCTTATGGGAAAACTGGGAGATAAAGAGGGCTGTTGAGTTAGGGCAGAAATGGCGGGCACTGATCCCTGTATCACAAACAGGAGAGATACACTTTCACTCAGTTTGTGGTGCTCTGTTCTACTGGGGATTTCAGGAGTCACCAGGCCATCATCTGGGATGCATGAGGAAACCTCCAACTTAAGCAGGGCTTTTGGAGGAATACCTGATCATGAGAGCCAATGCAAATGACAAACAGGAGTCTTCTTTCTAGCAAAGATGATTCGGACGCAGTGTAGAGCAGGGATTTGAATATCAACAGGCTGTCTGCCCGGTTGGTGCTGCGGGTCACAGCCTGTGTGACTGGGCCCCTGTGGGCTCCAGCTGAACCTGCTCCTTTCAGAAGTTGACTAGTGGATGCAGCTCTTTAAACCTGGAAAACGAAACTGAGAAGAGCTGGACACGGCTGGACGCCCTGTTGCCCAGTGTGCTGGGGAGAGGACTTTGATGTGTTACATAAGCAAACCTTGGCTTAAATAGATTAAGCTGTGAGTGGGCAAAACAACAAAGCTTCCAAACTAGCTAAACCTGTTATCCAACAACTCTCCCTTTTTTTGTTTACAAAAATATAAAAATACAAGTATTCTAAATAATACATACAGAGGAGTGATACAGAAAAGGAACAATTCCAATTACAATTCCAATTACAATTCCAATTACAAGGTAATATCATATGTTGTCTCAATGTCTGAGTTCATTTTGTTTTTTTTTTTTTTTTAAATTTTTTATTATACCACAGTGAGTTCATTTTGAACGGAGTAAAGTTCATAGTAAAATGTCTCTGCTGTTTGGTCATAACTGACTACAGCCTGTATTGTCCTAAATTAGTGAGAGTCAATTTCCCATGAAGTCACGTCTCTGGAGCAAGGTCCAAAGAACTGATTCTGGAACAGCAGCATCAGTGAAGACAGGAATGAGTAACAGGAGAGCAATCCTCAGGAGTTCGATGTATTATCAGGAACACTGGATCAGGTTTCAGGAGCACTGGAACAAACTTCTCAAGCACTGGAATAGGTCTCTGGAACAGCGGTACAGGCATTTCGCAAGGCATCTTCAGCAAGGGAACACTGGCACCGGTAACCATACCTATAACTTAATTTTAGGTGAGACAAAAACACTTTTCATAATTAGTCACAAATAGAGATCATGAGGGGTTTGGCAGGAATCCAAGTCTGGTATGGAGAGAAGAACATAAAGAAGCTCCAATGCAGGTAGAGCAGTGAGATAAGGATGAGAATTGATGAATCAAAATTGAGGAGTCTAACAGGTCAGTGAAGGAGCTGATAAATCCAATTGAGAAGGCAGTAGTTTAGACATAACATAGACACAACATTATTCACAAACATAATGGTGGCCACCACACACGCGCGCACACACACACACACAAATTGGATTGATCAGTATATTACAGCTGTATATATGACCCATCTAGGGTGATAAATGCTAATGAATCAAGCTCTTCATGAATATAAAGCCAGCAAATATGATGGTGAGAGAGTGTCCATTCCTGTGAATAGAAGCATTAGAGAAAATTTGTTCATTAACTTAGCAAACCTTTTTGTAATGAGCATTGTGGTAAGAGTCCAGATTATTAAGTACCTGTAGAGGGAATCTGTAGCAGCCAAGTTCTCTTCCTGTAAATTTTTTTTTAATATTAAAAAACTCATTAATTGTTATAACGTTTTGACATAGAACACTATTTCCAGAGTTCAGCTTTTTCCACCCTTTTTTTAAGGAAAGAGTTTATCTTCTGTCATCACATCAATAGGTTGCAAGGCAAGATTATTATTATAAGTGAACTAAGTGTAAATGTTTTTAACAGTAGTTTGTGACGTCTTTCTGCAACTTATTTCGGAAGAATTTAGGCATTTCCTGAATCTTGGAGAACCTGAGTTTTAACAAGACGTAGTGGGACCCAAAGCTTCTTGGCAGGGTTGTCATCTGTTAAAACATAGGCATATCCTTTTCCTCGAATGAGGAGGTTACCTGTTACCCATTTTTCATCAATTTTCACCCAGATAGGTGAATTGATTGTTTCTGAGCCTGTATATCTTCTTGAAAATGTCTTTCAGCAGCTGTGTACATCTCGCCCTGAGGTAAATTTAAGAAATTTAAGGTGAATAATGTTAACGATAAAGAGTCCATTGGAGGCATACCTGTTTTTCGTTGCTTCAATAGCTGAGTTTTAAGCGTTCTGTGAGCACGTTCAACAATTCCTTGTCCTTGTGGATTATATGGAATTCCTGTAATATGTTTGATCTGCCACTCTTCGCAAAATGATTTGAAGGTTTTGCTGGTGTAAGCAGGACCATTATCTGTTTTTATGGTGTGGGGAATACCCATGACAGAGAAGCACTGAAATAAAAAGGAGCAAACAGATTTGGCTCTTTCAGAAGTCATTGGAACAGCCCATATGAACCGAGAATACGTATAATTGACCACGTGAAGGAAAGGTTTGTTTGGGAATAAGTTAGTATGCGTTACGTCCATCTGCCACAATTGGTTTGTCTGTAAACCTCGAGGATTAGCACCCGGCTACATGAGATGTACAATGTAAGGGAGCACAGACAGGACAATTACGGACAATTTGTTTAGCTTATCTCCAAGGGATACCATGATGTACATGAAGGCGGCGAGCATTTGTATGCAGAGTTTGGTGCTCTTCCTCAGCTGATTTGAATACAGGTGCTTCCAAGAGATCTGCTGCTGCACTTCCTTGAACCATCGGCCCAGGGAGGCCTGAGTGTGACCGGATATGTGAAATATATATATAGGGAATGTTCTTTTTTGGAGGATTTCTTGCAGTTTCTGGAGTAGCTCCTGAATTATGGGATTATGAGCATTTAATGAAGCAGTGACGATTCCAGGAAATAAATCAACTACATATGCCAAATCAATCACCACATTACATGGGCTAGATATATGGTATAGTAAATAGATCAGGGTTGCGAGTTCCACTTGCTGAGCAGATTTATAATTTGTGCACTGTGTGGTCAATGAAGGACCAGTAATTCCGCCCTTTTCTGATGAGGAGCCATCAATATAGTATACTGGAGCATCAGGAATAGGTGAGGAAAGGACAATGGTGGAAATTACAAAAGGTGTCCTTTTCAGAAATTCCCAGGTTTTTCCAGCTGGGTAATGATAAGATATTTCTCCTGAAAAATCTGCTAAAGTTCTTTGAAGGATTTCACTGAGTGGTAAAACAGCTTCAATTTCTTTTTTAGGGTCAGGTAGTACAATTACATGAGGATCATGTCCAAGTAATACTTGGGTTCTTGATCTTCCCTTAATTATAAGGTTGGCTATCATCTCAAGGTAAGGTGTAGCAGTACGATTCTGCTTGTTATGTAAGTAAACCCATTCTAGCGGTCCAGATAATTGGGCTATAGCAGCAGTTGGAGACTCGGGAGTGTTGAAGACCAATAACCATACCTTTTCTCTGGGATTAAATCTGGAGAGGTAAGATTTTTGAAGCCGATCCATGAAAAAGTCTAATTCTTTCTGAGCTTTAGGAGTTAGTTGCCTTGGGCTATTCAAAGCAGGATCACCTTCAAGGGTGTGGAACAAGTTACTGAGCGCATAGTTAGGAATCCCAAGGGAGGGGCACTCCCAGTCGATATCTCCCAGCAGTTTTTGAAAATTATTCAAGGTTTTGAGCCTTTTTTGACTAATGGAAATTTTTTTGAGGACGCACTGTAGTGCGGTCAAGAGCATAGCCCAAATATTCATATGAAGGCTGCATCTGGATTTTTTCCGTAGCTACTTGTAAACCTGCCTCAGGTAAAACTGTCGTTACTTCATTATACAAATTTTGGAGATCTTTGGAATTATCACAGGCTAGCAAGATATCATCCGTGTAGTGGATGATGTATGCATTGGAAAATTTAACACGAGTAGGTCTCAAAACTTCATCAACAAAGTGTTGACACATTGTTGGTGAGTCAGTCATTCCTTGTGGTAATACTGTCCATTGAAACCTACGTAAAGGACCTTTATGATTGATGGAAGGAACTGAAAATGCAATCCCTTTTACCATCATCTGGGTGGATAGGTATGTTGTAGAAACAGTCTTTTAAGTCTATAATAATTAGTGGCCAATCTTTAAGAATAGTTGCTGGGGAGGGGAGCCCAGGTTGCAGGGCTCCCATGGGGATCATTGTGGAATTGACATTCCTTAGGTCAATCAGCAATCGCCATTTGCCTGATTTTTTCTGTATCACAAAAACTGGGGAATTCCATTCTGAAAACGATGGCGCTATATGTCCTAAATTCAACTGTTCTTCCACTAGATTTGTCAGCGCCTCTAACTTTTTGATATTGAGGGACCACTGTGGTGTCCATATAGGTTTGTCAGATTTCCACTGAATACGGATGGGTGGTGGGCGCTTAACCACAGCGGCCCAATTAAAAAAGGGTTACTCCCTTAGTTACGCTTATTAAGGAGAGCTGGAACAGGTGTCCGATGGGGGATTGGAAGAGGTATGTGAATCACTGCTCCCCACTGCTCCAGCATGTCTTGACTCCATAAATTTAAAGGCATAGGGGCTATATAAGGCTGGACCATGGCTACGTTCCCTTCAGGGCCAATACACGGCAGCTGTCTCGCACTCTGTCGGAGAAGAGAAGAGGGAGATATTGCCTACCCCGCTCAGGCTATGGGACACTCTCTTTAGGGCCCAGTTAGAGGGCCAATACTTGGTGGAGATTATGGTCATGTCTGCCCCTGTATCCAACATGCCTTTGAATTTCCTTTTATAAATTTCGATGGGTATAATCAGCGCTTGGCCTGCGAAATCCTGGTAGTGTACCCAACTAGATAGTTAGCAGGTGGCTGGCGGGCTTGGTTCTGTGTGGCTGTATAACCAATAATGAAGTTGGCAGAAGGGTTGATACTGTTTAAGCCACCAGCTCTAGGGTGTTCGGACTGACTAGACGGATCCTCAAAAATTAATAATAGTCTAGCAAGCGGTTCCCCTTTTTCAAAAGTCCATTTAGTTGGCACAGAGATTGACAGTACTATCTCTCCATGAGATTCAGGATCTAGAAGTCCAAAATACACCTTAATTCCCTTAAATTTAAGCCAATCGCTCCCCTGAATTAAACCCATACTACCTTGGGGAGCAGGTCCTTTTATCCCTGTTTTTAGCATGTAGGGGTCTTGACTTGGGTATATTGTGACAGTCTTAGGGCAGAGAATGTCAAGACTGCCATTGTCTGATATGGTAGACTGGAGAGTATTTATTAATTGCAATTCTGTGGGTTCTGATTTGGAGGATACTGGGCAGGTGGGATGAATGAGGGTGCCCCTGGATTCAGCTGGGCCTGGGGCTGGCCCCCCACCCAGTTTCCCGCATTCGAGGGAGGCATAGGTGTCATTTGAGCCTGCGGGGCTTATGGAAGCTGGGAGGGGGTCCATGTAACATTTCCCATAAAGGGATTATTAGGATGTTGCCCTGTATTGATAGTTCTAGAAGATTGGCAATTTCTACGGTTGTGCCCCTTACCTCCGAGTTATAGCAGTTATCTGTCCAGATGAAGCCAAAGGGTGACTTCATCTCTGAGACCGACAGTCTCTGGCCCAATGTTTTCCCTTCCTCCACCTTGGGCATGGTCCAGGTGGGGCCCTCCGAGGGGTGGGGTTGTGATTATTATCATGGTTTCCCTGATCACTGTTTATCCTTTTGAAGATTATTGTTTCTCCCCCCTGAAGCTATTCAATATTTCACCCTTCTCCTGATCCCCCTGCTGTATGGGATAAGCCTCTATAGCATTCTGTGTCCCATGGGAGGCCAAACTGACATTTCTACAGGCCTTTAGATATCCCATGAGGTCTTCCTTTTCCTTAATACTATATAGTATTGCTCAACAAATTTGATTAAGCGTTCTCATATGCTAAGGTTTGTTTTAGGATTTGTTGAGTGGATGGGTCTTGAACCTGTCTGTGGATTGTCTCACTTAATCTCCCAACAAAATCAAAGTACAGTTCATTAGGACCCTGGTAAATTTTTGTATAGCTACCTAGAAATTCAGGGTCGGCATCTACTTTTTCCCATGCTTTTAATGCTGTCTTCCGAACAAATCTTAAAACAGGTTCAGGTAATGTCACTTGTTTTTTCTTTCTTTTGCCATTCACCTTCACCTTTCAGCATGGCAAAAGTTATATTATGGCCAGATTCTGTGTTTCTTAAAGTGTCAATATTCATGTTAACCCCACATTTGCCATTGCATGAACTGTGATTGGTTCAGACAAGTACAGGCTACCATTTCAAAGTCTGACAATACCCACTGTTTTTTTTTTTTTGGCTCCAATCAGCTAAATATTTTAAAGAATAAGGACTTGATATTCTAAACTTGTCGCAAGCCTTCCTAAACGGGGTTATTGACTCAACTTTTAAGTCTTCATAAATCGGTTTTACTTTATCTTTAGATTGGTCATGAGAAAGATTGCTGCGCTTTGCTCTTTGATTATTATTAGAATGACAACCACAGGAACTGCAAGGCTCTTGGGGCCTGCACGAGCTAACCTGTTCCTCCCGTTCTTCCTCATCAGAGCTTGTAGTATCTGTCAGAGGAGCTTCTTCCCCTTTGAAGGTATTAACTCCAGGGAGATTTTCAGTTTGAGAATTTGCCTCCTCCGGTTCCTCCTCTAAGTTATCAGCCACATTAGAATTCTTTTTTAGATTTTTTTTCGCTGGAAATGTATACACCTTTTTCAAGTCTACAGCCTTGGGGCATGTTTTTCGGCTGTTAACCGAAAAGTTGGTGGTTCGTGCCCACCCAGGGGACGCTGGGGACGCCCCGGACGCGCGGGGTCCCGGACAGTGTCAGGACAGAAGTTCTCTCTACCTCCAAGGATGCTGGGGAACAGATGAAAACGAGTCCGTGCAGTTCCAAAAAGGCTTTTAATAGTACAAAATAGTACTATTTAATAGTACAGCACTCCAATATAATGAACAAACTCTAGATCTGGTCTGAACTTAGACCATAGAAAAGAGCCTAAGTCTCCCACCAAAGAAAGAGGATCTCACCTGAGATGAGTCCTACCCAGAAGAGGGAGCAAAAGGCCAAAGAACAAAAAGATAAAAGCCAAATGCCAAAAGCCACAGGAGACAAAAGCTGAAAGCGAAAAGGCCAAAAGCCAAAATCTGAGGAGGCCAAGCGAAAGGGGCCTCAAGTCAGTCCCCTTATATACACCAAAGTAATCCAGGGAGGGTCATGTCAACAAAGAACCCTAAACAGAGTGTGGAAGAGCAATGCCACACCCTATTACAGGTATAAACAAAGGTTACAGCAAGGACTAATCTCTTCTTCTGAGATTATCTCTTATGTAAAACACTGGAGATAGAGAGAGGGCTGGTATAAAGTAATACATCTTGGGGACAGAGCAATAGCTCAGTGGGTAGGGTGTTTGCCTTGCACGTGGCCGGCCTATGCCGGCCTGGGTTCGATCCCCGGCATCCCATATGGTCCCCAGAGCACCGCCAGGAGTAATTCCTGAGTGCAGAGCCAGGAGTAACCCCTGAGCATTGCCAGGTGTGACTCCCCAAAAAAAAGCAAAAAAAAAAAAGTCATACATCTTAACTTCATGAGCTTCATGTAATCTAGATGGTACCCACAAGGTCCTTCTTATTATTATCTGCACCAGGGTGATTCTGAGTATCTTGTTCTCGTGTACTGAAAGGGTCACACTCGCCTGCTTAGAGCAAACTAGTATGATCCTTCCTATAGTCTTCCTATAGTCTCAGCGTAGCCAGGGTGGGAGACTCCTGGTAAATTCTAACTGTCCCACGCTGGGTGCAGTGGGTATAAAGAGGAAATGTGCCCAATCTAGAAAACATAGAAGTCTTAGTAGATGTATAAGTCAGAAGTTATTCAATCAAGGTGACTTCTGTAACTGCCACACCCTCTAGCAGTGTTTACATAGAAAAGAGGTCTCATTAGAATGAACCTTGACTTAAATAGATTAAGCTGGGAGTGGGCAAAACAACAAAACTCCCAGAATAGCTAAACCTGTCCTCCAACACTGAACCAGTCGGTTGTATTCTTCCCATGTTGCCGCAATTGTGCCAAAGAGTTCCCAGTTGGTGGTCGTTCTGAGAGTTCTCCTCTTAAACTTTGCAGCATTTTCTCCCTGTTGGGTGAAGTAGAATTTTACACGAAGGAGACAGTGGTCCGATCCTGTTTGGAATTTTGGGACGACAGTGACATCGGTCAGGCAAAACCGTCAATCGAAGATGATGTGGTCAATTTCATTGTGGAACTGTCCACCAGGAGATTCCCATGTCCAATGTTTCGCTTCAGCCTTCTGGAACTCTGAGTTTCCATGAATGGTCTTGGTGGACATGATGAACTCAGATAGTCTCTCACCCTGTTTATTCCATTCTAGGCCATTAGTCTCTATGTGGAGTTCTTCGGCCGATCTTCTCAGTTCATGGCATTAAAATCACCGACTATGGTCTTGTAGAAGGTGTGATCTTTTTTATAGAACTCCTCCAGCTCCATGTAGAATTTCTCAATTTCATCTTCATTGTATTTGGATGTTGGTGTGTAGACAACAAAGATAGAAATTGTTGGCAGTGGGCCACATCTCTTCAAGTGTAATCGTCCAATACAGTTAGTTAGGCATTCAAATGAATCAATGTTTGTGGCCATGTTCATGTTGACAAGGACACCAACACCACCTCCTAGGAAGAGTTCTTCTCTGGTGTCAAAAACAGTGTGATGCGATTGACACCTCCCTTGTCTCAGTCAGACCAATGATGTCATACTTGATCTTTTGCACTTGCATCATCAGGTCCTCGGTACATGCTTCTGATGACAGCATACGTGCATTGAAAGTACAGACAGTCGTTTTAGTCCTTCTTTGTTTAAGCAGCCTAGTTTGGCCCTGAAATTTTATCAGGCACTCAGATCTCTTTGATAGCCATGTCCACCTGCCCACATACCAAATTCCGGGGGGATGGATATGTTATTCCCAACATTCTCCCTTCTGAAATCCAACATGCCATTTCGTTGTTCAAGCAGGGAACAGCACCAGGCCCAGACAAAGTCAGACCTGAACACCTAAAGAATCTGCCTTCAGTACTCATCAATACACTGGCCTGGCTCTTCACATGCTACCTGTCTGAATGCAAGGTGTCCTCCTATTGGAAAACCAGCAGGACAGTTCTACTGTTTAAGAAGGAAGACATTCATGACATCAGCAACTATCGCCCCATCTGCCTGTTGTCCATTATCTACAAGCTGTTCACTCAAGTCATCCAGAACAGGATTGGCAGAACATTAGATGAAGGACAACCATGCAAGCAAGCTGGCTTCCAAAATGGATTCAGCACAATCGATCATATCCACATGGTAACCAAGCTCACTGAGGTTTGTAGGGAGTTCAAGATGCCACTCTGTCTCATGTTCATTGATTTAAAGAAAGCCTTTGATTCTGTTGAGACCGAAGCAGTTATTGAAGCCCTAGTCAAACAGGGTATTCAACCCCAATACATCAAGATCCTTCATGAACTGTATTACGGATTCACCATGAGGATCTCACCTTTCTACAAGGAAGTGATCATTGATGTCAAAAGAGGGGTTCTGCAGAGTGATACCATTTCACTGGAAACTCTTCAGCGTCACCCTTGAGAATATCATGCAACAATTAGAATGGGAAGGAATGGGAGTGAAGATAGATGGTCGGCAACTACACCACCTCCACTTCGCTGATGACATCGTTCTAATAACACCAAACATTAGCCAAGCGGCACAAGCGCTGGCTGATTTTGACCGAGAATGAAGAAAGATAGGTCTACAGCTGAATCTCAACAAAAGTATGTTCATGAAAAATGAACTAGTTTCAGAGGGCCCCATTCACTCTCAACGGAACAAACATCTCTGAATGCAGCAGTTATGTGTACCTAGGTCGAGAAGTCAACATGATGAGAGACCTAAAACCTAAAACCACCTGGCGCAGGAGGAAGAGAGCGGCATGGAATACTTTCAAAAGCATCAAAGAAATAGCTAAAAAGGACAAAGAACCTCTGACTCCAGGCACATCTCTTTGACTCCACCATTCTCCCTGCATTAACATACGCCTCAGAGACCTGGGTCCTACGAAAGCAGGATGAGAATGCTATTCGGATCTCTCAAAGAGGAATCGAAAGAGCTATGCTTGGAATATCACGCCTCACTCAAGTGAGGGAAGGAATCCGGAGTTCCAACCTCCGTCGCTGTTCCAGAGTCAGGGACGCTGTCTCGTTTGCCAATGCATCGAAAATCAGATGGGCTGGACATGTAATTCGATTTGGAGATGACCTTGGACTAGAGTTGTTACTGACTGGATCCCTCGGGATGTCAAAAGATCATGTGGCCGCCCACCTACAAGATGGTCAGACTTCTTCGTCAAGACCCTGAACAAATGGTTCAAGGCTCTTCCTATTCTTGAAACAACCAGATGCCATTGGGCTACACTGGCACGTGATAGGGTCAAATGGAAATGTTACTGGTGCCCGCTCAAGGAAATCGATGAACAACGGGATGTCTAGTGCTCTAGTGATATATATATATATATACATACATATATATATATATATATATATATATATATATATATATATATATATATATATACAGAGAGAGAGAGAGAGTAAATTCAAATCTCTGCCCTCTGGTCTAGGAAATGCTTAGAGATACGGCACAGGCTTAGAGGCGTGTCGCTGTGATTTTGATCTCTAGCACTGCCCCATATGCCAAGTATAATCCTGGTGCAGCACCGCTATGTGTGGTTCCGATTGCCCCTGTGTGATCTCTTGTGAACCTCAACTAAGTACACTACAAATTCACAACGAAGTGCTCTATCCCTGATATACAATGCAGTTAAATGTGTCAGCACCAGAACCGGTTTGTTACCAACTCTGCCTCTCCACCCCAGCAAGCACCACAATTGGTGTATGGCTCCTGCAGAACATCACAACGGTTAGTGAGCACCACAGCCAGATATGTAAAAACCCTTTTTACTGCAACAACAGAAAAAGGGAAGAGGGAAAATGTGTGTTGGTGGGCGAGGAGAAATAAAATACAAAATTTAAATATTATAATTAAAAAATCTGTCTTTGGGATGCTTGTATTCTTTGCCTTTGTTTCCCCAGTTTATTTAAACACTACAGTTTACAAAGTTATTAATGATGATTTGTTATAGCCATCCAGTATTCCAACACCAATTCCACCACCATCATCACCTCCCTCCACCACTGTCTCCATTTTCCCAACTGCCCTCCTAGCAGGCTCACAGTAATTTACCTTTTATTGCTTGTTACCACTAAATGACTAATGGAAAGATAAGAAAAAAAATTTCCATAGAAGAATATTTGTGAAAACGTTTGTACTTCACCATGGGGACATTAAGTCCTTGTCTGAGGATCTACCAAACTGTTGCTACAAGTTAAGATTTTTGCATTAATATTTTTGTTAGTCAAAATTGGTTGATTTCTTTTGTTTCTCTTTTCTGCTTTTTGGGACACACCCGGCAATGCTCAGGGGTTCCTCCTGGCTCTGCACTCAGGAATTACTCCCGGCAGTGCTTGGGAGACCATATGGGATGCTGGTGATCGAACCCAGGTTGGCTGTGTGCAAGGCAAACACCGTACTTGCTGTGCTATCACTCCAGCCCTAAAATTGGTTGATTTCTACATTATATCTCATCTGATCTGTTGTGCTACTGCTGGGATGTCAGTGTTGTAGAGTCTGGAGAAAATCCAGAATATTTATTTTTTTTCCTTTCTTAAAGCTCTGTGATTTATAAATTTCCTCACAGACAGTTGTCACAAGTATTCATTGTTCAACACCAGTTCCACAGCCAGTGTGCCCCTACCACCACCAAAGGCCACCACCACCCACCCAGTCCCCATTCCTACTCCAGCTCCCCCAGCTGGTTGCAACCACCTTGATCATTGCAACATATATATGGGAAAGGTCTTGGTAGGACCTCACCCTAAACTGGGTTGTTATGTTAACTTGGCATGTAAAGCAGCCACAAGCCGCAGGAAGAGCTGCAGCAGCTGTGTGTCTGGTTATGAAAATCCAGAATAATTAACTGGGCAGTTTGGTCAAAGGCATGGCAGAGCTTTGGGGTGTAGGGAGCAGCTGCCAGGGCTTTGTTAGGGTAGGGAGCTGGCCCAGCCCTCCTCTGAGATAGGTCTGGAGATCTCAGCAGGGAATGGGAGCCCAAGTAATTTTTGTGGCTAACTGTCGGGGAGCCTCTGGAGTTCCCGTCAGTATCAGGACAGAAATTCTCTTCTGGCAAAAGGATACACATGACAACCCTTTAATGTATGTTTTGTAATCCATAGTCTGGAGAGGAAGGAAAAGAGAAAGATAGAGAAATGGAAAGAAATAAAGAACCTGCCATGGAGGAGGGCTGGGGGAGGGGGAGGGAACCGGGGACGTTGGTGCTGGGAGATGGGCACTGGTGGCGGGATGGGTGCTGCTACACTGTTTGACCAAAACCCAAATATGAACTTTTTAATTGTATATCTTTGTAATTGTAAAAATAAAAAAAATTAATAAAAAAAAAATGAAAAAAAAAAAAAAAAAGAAAAGAAAAGAAATTCTCTTCTACCTCTTAGACCTCTGGGAACGGATGAAAATGCCCAGACTTGTGCAGTTCCAAAAAAGGCTTTTACTAGTGCAAAAGCTCTAACACCGCAATCCAAAATAATGAAAGAACTCTAGCTCTGGTCAGAACTTAGAACATACAAGAGAGCCCAAGTCTCCAACCAAAGAGAGAGGATCTCACCCGAAAGGAGTCCTACCCAAAAGAAGGAGCAGGAAAAAAGGGGGGCAAGTGCCTCAAGTCAGTCCCCTTATATACACAAAATAATCCTATCTGTTGATGGGGAGGGTCCTGTCAACAAAGAACCCTAAACAGAGTGTAGAAGGGTGGTGCCACACCTATTACAGGTATAAACAATTATGCCAAGGACTAATCCCTTCTTCTTAGATTATCTCTTATGTAAAACACTGGAGAGAAGAGAGAGAGAGAGAGAGAGAGAGAGAGAGAGAGAGAGAGCTGTATAAAGTAACACATCTTAATTTCATGGGCTTCATGTAATCTAGATGGTACCCACAAGGTCCTTCTTATTTATTATCTGCACCAGGGTGATTTTGAGTATCTTGTTCTCTGTATACTGAAAGGGTCTCTGTATACTGAAAGGGTTCGCGGTGTATCAAACTAGTATGATCTTTCCTATAACCTTAAAGATAGTCTCAACTTAGCCAGGGTGGCAGTCTCCCTGGTAAAGTATACAGAGGAGCTGTGCCCAATCTAGACAACATAGAAGTCTTAGTAGATGTATAATAAGTCAGAAGTTATTCAGAGTCAAGGTGACTTCTGAATAACTGTAACTGCCACACCCTCTATCAGTGTTTACATAGAAGAGAGATCTCATTAGAATGAACCTTGGCTTAAGAACATGTAAGTAGACAAAGCTGTGAGTGGGTAAAACAGCAAAGCTTCCAAACTAGCTAAGCCTGTCATCCAACAGTTAACTGATCTCTTTTGGGATTTATTTATGAATCTCTTGAACAAGCCAGGTAGATGAGCTTACATGGCAGCAGTGGTAGAACATAGATCGCAATGTTTATATTCTAATCAGACTCGTTTCCCCCCTATTTCTTTCCATTATGAAATATTATTGAACTTTTGTTGGTGGTTGTGTTGTTTTGGGGTCATACCTGGTGGTGCTTAGGGGATATTTCTGGTTCTGTGCTCAGGGTGTACTCCTGGGTGTACTCAGAGGACCATATGTGGTTCCAGGATCTAAATTAGAGTCTCAGCTGCCAGAGCTACATGAAAGGCAAATACCTCACTTCCTGTACTGTCTCTTTGGCTGAAATACTGCAATGAATTGGTTTTAAATAAGACCCTTATTCTCTGAGATGTGATTTCACTTCCTTCATTGCCTCTAGTCAGGAAAGAACTAAACTCAGCAGAAGCAGAAGTAATAAATCTTGTGACTTCTGTTCATAGTATAGTTAAACAACAATGACAACTACTACTACTACTACTTCAGTGTCCGGAGTGATAGTGCAGTGGATAGGGTGCATGCTTTGTACGTGGCCTACCTGGGATTTCTTGTACCACTTTTTTTTTTTTTTTTTTTTTTTTTTGCTTTTTGGGTCACACAGGCGATGCTCAGGGGTTACTCCTGGCTCTGCATTCAGGAATTACTCCTGGCGGTGCTCGGGGAACCATGTGGGATTCCGGGATGGAACCTGGGCCGGCAAAGACCGCCACGTACAAGGCAAACACCCTATCCGCTGGGCTATTGCTCCAGCCCCTTGTACCACTTTTGATCCCCTGACCCCACCAGAAGTGATCCCTGAATATAGAACCCAGAGTAAGCCCTGAACACTGCTAGGTGTCTCAAAATAAACAAAACAAAAACCTACTTTGTTATTACTAGTGCAAACATTTACATTATACTATTATTATCATTACACCAAGATCTCAGGAACTTGTCTTTAATCTTTTTGATTTTTTTTTTTGTTTTTTGGTTCACACCCAGCAATGCTTAGGGGTTACTCCTGGCTCTGCATCCAGGAATTACTTCTGGCAGTCCTGGGGACCATATGGGATGCTGAGGATCTAACCCAGGTCAGCCGCATGCAAGGTAAATACCCTACCCACTGGACTATTGCTCCAGCCCCTAATCTTTTTGATTTTTATTAAGACACCATGGTTTACTGTTGGGGAACGCCGCCGGGGTCCCTGACAGTGTCAGGACAGAGGTTGTCTTCTATCCGAGGACGCCGGGAGAACAGATGAAAACTCACGAGTCCGGTGCAGTTCCAAAAATGGCTTTTAATAGTACAAAAAGCTCTTCCACAGCAATCCAATATAATGAACAAACTTTAATTCTGGTCCGATCTTAGACCATACAAAAGAGCCTAAGTCTCCCACCAAAGAGAGAGGATCTCACCCGAGCTGAGTCCTACCCAGAAGGAGCAAAAGGCCAAAGAGCAAAAGGCCAAAGGCCAAAAGCCAAAAGTCGCAGGGAGCCAAAAGCTGAAGGCTGAGGAACCAAAAGGCAAAAAGTGAAGGGGCCTCAAGTCAGCCCCTTATATACACCAAAGTAATCCAACCAGGAGGGCATGTCAACAAATAACTCTAAACAGAGTGTAGTGCCACACCCTATTGCAGGTATAAACAAAGGTTATGCCAAGGACTAAGGAGATTATCTCTTATGTAAAACACTGGAGAGAGGGCTGATATAAAGTAATACATCTTAACTTCATGAGCTTCATGTAATCTAGATGGTACCCACAAGGTCCTTCTTATTATTATCTGCACCAGGGTGATTCTGAGTATCTTGTTCTCGTGTACTGAAAGGGTCACACTCGCCAGCTTAGAGCAAACTAGTATGATCCTTCCTATAGTCTTCCTATAGTCTCAGCGTAGCCAGGGTGGTAGTCTCCTGGTAAATTCTAACTGTCCCACGTTGGGTGCAGTGGGTATAAAGAGGAGTTGTGCCCAATCTAGAAAACATAGAAGCCTTAGTAGATGTATAAGTCAGAAGTTATTCAATCAAGGTGACTTCTGTAACTGCCACACCCTCTAGCAGTGTTTGCATAGAAGAGAAGTCTCATTAGAATGAACCTTGATTTAAGTAGATTAAGCTGGGAGTGATCAAAACAACAAAACTCCCAAAATAGCTAAACCTGTCCTCCAATAGTTTACAAAGTTGTTCATAACAGAATTGTTTCAGTGTTCAGGCACATAATGTTCCAACACCAACCCCACCACCGATGACTAGTGACCTGGTTCCCACCCAGTGCCTAGTCTGCCCCCTTGACAGGTATATAACAACCTTTTAACACTTCTTGCAAAATTGGTTTCAAGGCTATGTAGTCCCTAAGCTGTTGTCTCTACATGAAGCTCTGTATAGTTTCTTCAAATATGAATGATAATCTAGCTAGATATTCTTTTTTTTCTATTCTGGGTCTCACCCATCGATTCTCAGGGGTTACTCCTAGGTCTGCACTCAGAAATTACTTCTGACGGTGCTTGGGGGACTATATGGGATGCCAGATAGAAACCACGTTGGCCGCACGGGCACATGCCCTACCTACTGTACTATCGCTCCAGTCCCCCTGGATAGAGTATTCTTGATGAAGTGCTCATTCATTGGATTTCTATACTATATCCTTCCATTCTTTTCTGGCTTGTAGAATCTCATTTGATAGACCTATTGTACATTTTATGGGTTTTCCTTTGTTGTAAATTTCTTTTTGATCTTGCTGCTTTCAATAAAAAGCCTCTTTGGATGTTGTTATTTTGAGTACAATGTGTCTTGGAGTTTTCCCTAATTGGACCTATTTTCACTAGGACCCTTCAGGCCTCCTTATTAGTGGCTATATTTTTCAAACCTGGAAAATTCTTATTGATGATTCTTTATTGTTTTTTTTTTTTTAATTTTTTTTATTATACCACCGTGAAACATACAATTACAAAGGTGTTCATAATTGGTTCTTGGTAATACAGTATTCCAGCACCCATCCCTCCACCAGTGCCCCATTTCCACCACCAATGTACCCCTCCCCTCCCATCCCCCCACCCGCCTTAATAGCAGGTACCCAGTTTCCTCTCTTTCTCTCTCTATCTCTCTCTCTGTCTCTGCATCTCTCTCCCTCTTATTTTACACATTGTGGCTAGCCCTGCAGATAGTTAGAGTTAATCACTTAAGTCTCTTTGTGTATATTCAGTGGTGAGTTTTAATCTGCCATTACAATTTCCCATATTTATTAAAACACTGGTATCTATATCCTATTAATGAATGCAGTCATTCTATATCTGTCCTTTTCCTTCTGACTAATTTCACTCAGCATGATAGACTCCATGTCCATTCATTTGCAGGTAAATTTCATAATTTCATCCTTTCTGACAGCCGCATAGTGTTCCATAGTGTAGATGAACCACAGTTTCTTTAGCCAGTCCTCTGTTCTCGGGCATTTAGGTTGTTTCCAGATTCTAGCTATAGTGAATAGCGCAGAGATGAATAAAGAAGTACAGATAGTGTTTCTGCTATGTGTTTTTCGGTCTCTAGGGTATATTCCCAGGAGTGCTATTGCTGGATCAAATGGGAGCTCAATATCTAGCTTTCGGAGGAATGTCCATATTGTTTTCCAAAAGGGCTGGACCAGTCGGCACTCCCACCAGCAGTGGATGAGAGTCCCTTTTTTTCCCCACATCCACGCCAGCACCGGTTGTTCTTGCTGTTTTGGATGTGTGCCAGTCTCTGTGGGGTGAGATGGTACCTCATTGTTGTTTTGATTTGCATCTCCCTGATGATTAAAGATGAAGAGCACTTTTTCATATGCCTTTTGGCCATTCGGATGATTCTTTATTGTTTCTTCATCACATTGGCCTTCCTGTTATTCAGGGACTCCCGTGATAATGATATTGCTCCTCTTGAACGCATTCTATAGTTGTCTGGTGTGCTGTTCATTTTGTTTCAGATTATTTTCCACCTTCTATTTCCTTAGTGTTTTCCTCCTCATCTCAGAGCTCCTTAATCCTTTGCTAAGTTGCTATTATTTTATTTAGAGCTTCTATTGAGATACATTGTATCACCTACCATGCTTTTCATTCCTGTCATTTCTGACTGTAAGTTGTATTTTCATTTTGACTCATACATTCTTGTGCTTTGCTGACTACCTATGCTATCATTTTAAGTTCCTTAAACATCCACAGCATGGTGTCACGAAAGTTATTGTTGGAGGATTTACTGAGCTGGTTGGTGCTGTCTGTGTCTCCAGTGATATTGTTTCACTCATTGAACTCTTTAGGTTTTTGTGTGTTTCTATATTGGTTTCCCAGTGTTCTTGCTGTGCTGGGGGGTCAATTTTTGTATTTAAAGCTCCTAGAAAATGCTGAGGGATTAGGTTGAAGGTTGCTTTCTTTCTCCCCCGCCTTTCTTCACTGAACAACATGAAGTGTAATTGTGAGGAGCACGAAATTTGTTGAGTAAAAATGTCTTGTGGTCATGTAAGCAGCTATGTGCTTCAGGACCTGTGGTGTGAGACCTTAATACATGCGGGGCGGTGTGAAGGCTATAGGGGCCGAGTCAGAAGGGAAGGGGCATGCCTTCCGTTAGGGGTAGGCCTGGTGATATCAGCCGGAGACAAAACTCATCTGCGGTGACAGAGCAGTAAGCAGAGTCAGGAGGAACAGTTGTAAACATCTGAGTCTCCTTTAGTTATTGTTAAAATAACTGAATATGATCATATTCTTTCCTTATTTAAAAACTTGGGGGCTGGAGCTACAGCACAGTGGGTAGGGCATTTGCCTTGCAAGCAGCCAAACTGGGTTCAATTCCTGGCATCTCATATGGTCCTTGGAGGACCACCAGAAGTAATTCCTGAGTGCAGAGCCAGGAGTAACCCCTGAACATTGCTGGGTGTGACCCGAAAAAAAAGTCAGAAGTTTTTCCATTTTTCTTAGGATTAAGTCCAAACTGCTTACCTTGGTGTCTGGTAGCATTATTTATACCTGGCCCTCACTTCAAATCACTTATTACTCTTGGTTCAAGATGTTTCAACACATCGGTTTTCTCTCATAATTTTGAATATGCTAAATCCTTTATAGCTAAATTATACTTGCATTCACCAGGTTCAGCTAAAACTGTACTTCCTCAGTAAAGCTATATCCAATTCCCTCCTATTACATACATTCGCTTATGAACTTTCATTATGCCATTATTTGTTTAATCACTGTCACCTCCAATAGACTGTGAATTCTATGAAGTCAAGACATAGAGGATTACCCAAAGACTGTATCCCTACTCAAGGATATAACTAATAGTAGACAATGCTCAATATATGTGCTCATTAAGAACAGATGTTCTATAAAATAAGATAATCACTATGAAATTATGCTAAAACATGGAAAGGTGTTTTATGATTAAATATTATGTAAATTAGAATAGACAGAGAGGATGAAAGGAGCTGAGGTCTGATTTGAAATGTAGGAAAGGAGATAAAGGACTGAGAGATAAAGACAGAAAAAAAAATAGGCCAGAGTAGTTTATATTGCAAGAGAAGTAGCATGGTGAAAAGAGAATTTTATTTATTTTTTGCATGGTTCAAATCCATTGCTTAATACTTGTAAAACACATGCTTTACCATTGAGTTATAGCCCAGCAAGACTTTTATTTAAAATGACTTTTATTTAAAATACAGATTGGTAAAGTGCCTAAATGAGGTACATTTAAGTAACAGTGCTTTTAGAAGAGTTGAGAAGTTGTAATGCTGGACTGCTATGCATATACTGGTCAAAACATTTTAAGAGAAATTTGTTTATCTCTTTATATATTTTATGTTTGTTTGCTTTTGGGCCACACCCAGCAATGCTCAGGGGGTTACTCTTAGCTCTGAGCTCCAGAATTACTCCTGATGGTGCATGAGGGACCATCTGGGATGCTGGGGATTGAACCAGGACCAGCTGGGTGCTAGACAAGAGCCCTATCTGCTGTATTATCTCTCCAGCCCCTATGTCTTTTTCCTTTCGTCCTTAGTATATCGCAAATGGGATATGACAAACCTTCCTAAGAAACACTAGATTTATTTTTTAGTTGAATCACATGCAACAGACCATTACAAAGCTGTTCATGATTGTGTTTCAATCATACAGTGTTCCAACACCCATCCCTTCACCAGTGCCCATTTCCCATCACCAATGTGCCTCATTTATTTCCCTACCACCCACCCCCACAACTTGCCTCTATGGCAGACACTCTTCTCTCTCTCTCTCTCTCTCTCTCTCTCTCTCTCTCTCTCCTCTCTCTCTCTGTCTGTCTCTCTCTCTCTTACAGATTTTGGAAATAAAATGTTTCTGCTTTCAATAGAGAAATATTTTTGTTTGGGCCCACACTTGGCAGTGCTCAAGGCTTAGCCCTGACTCAATACTCAGGGATTACTCATGGAAGTGATCATGGAACCATCTGTGGTTCTGGGGATCAAACCTGGGTCTCTGCATGGAAGGTAGATATGTTACCCGCTGTACTATCTCTTTGACCCCAGGAGAGAAACTTCTTAATTCATATGCTTAATTCTGGGGTAAAGTGCTGTGTTCTCTCTTCTCTCCTCCCTTCTCCCCCCTCCTCCCTCCGCCTCCTCTTCCTCCTCCTCCTTCTCTCTCTCTCTCTCTCTCTCTCTCTCTCTCTCATTACCTTACAGGTGTTAATAGTTAACTTGGGAGAGTCCTCTATTTTATCATTAAGTGTCCAGAGGCCATTTGTGGGATGAAATGTTTAATAAAATGCAGGATGCATAGCCTCAACAGTCTCCATGGAGACCTTTGTCTCATATGTAAATGGATGGGTGAATGGAAATGCCACCTTTTAGTTACTTAGGCAAGAAATACAGGAATGATTGGAAAATGACATATAGTTAAGAAAAAAAACACATACTTTTTTTTCTGAGGAGTACAACATATAAATTTCAATGATATTAAGTGACATTACTAAAAGAGTCAGTCAAGTGCATGATCATTTAAAAGAGTCTTAGTGAGTATTTCCAATGAGAATTAGTTGAGGAAAAGTGTTGACAAAGATACAATTTCAATCTATTTATGAACTTTAAATAATTTTCACACTAATATGAACAACGTGCACCTTATAAATAAAAATTTGTTAAGCGACACCCAGCTTCTTCGGACCTTCCGCCTGACACCATCTGCCCCTGTCGGGAGCTCCACCGGGGTCCCCAACAGTGCCGGGAAGGGAGTTCCCTTCTACCTCCGGAGCCGGCGAGGAATGGATGAAAACTCAGGAATCCGATGCAGTTTTAAAAGGGCTTTAGTATTACAGGTTCCAATATACAATCCAAGAGCAGGAAAAACCTCCGGGACTATGCATTCCCAGCTAGGCCCCAGCCAGGTGCAGGCCAAGATGGCTGCCACCACGTGTTGAGGCCCAACAGAGAATGGAGAGAAGCAAAAAGCCAAGGGAAACCGAAATGGCAAAAGGGGAAAAAGGAGAGCTTCTTTCTTCTTGCAGCTTATCTTATAGCCAGAAACCTGCCCAAACTCCCCAGCCCAGCCCATTCTGGGCTGGGCTATCTAGAGATAAAAATTCAAAGCCTCCCAGCAGAGCTGGGAGGAGCTGCAAGCCAAATGTAAACTTCTCCTGGCAGGGTCAAATGCCCTCAGGTAATTTCTCCCAGCACCTCACCCAATGTCTTTTTATATGCTAATGTCTTGAGCCAAGATCTGCCTGGAAAAACCTTTCTAAGGTAGAGAAGGGGGTTTCTGAGATGGCATGTCTCTGTACCAAAGACTAATACTAATACCAGTAAATATTTCTCCAAGCCGTCACAAGTCATTTCTACTTCACGGTAGTTTTGTATTTTAGTTGCCTTTGAGTATATCAGGGAGCCATGCTTGTTTGCTTGGAGGCAAACAACATTTCTCTCTGGTCTAATTACTTAGGTATCCTACATGGCCAGGCAAATATGCTGGTAAGATCTAGCTAGTCCCACGATGATTGTGGTAGCATGGGAGAATATTCATACCAGCTAGTACAGAATACATGGTCAGATAAACTGCCACATTTAGACTACCCCCTTATCTACGAAGTGATTTGCAGGCGGCAATTCAGAGCAGATGCAGCGGCCCTTAGAGGAGTCCTGCAACACACCCTGATGCCCAGCAGCTCCCCGCACACCCCACCAGGTGCGCTCCTGTGGTGGGCTGTCCCCGAGGCACTCAGATCCTGGATAAAGGGCTGGAACTTTGAGAAGGGGACCAAGCCACACCCAGCTTCTTCGGATCCTCTACTGGACTACCTCCACCCCGACAACCTGACTCCGGAACCACCCACTGACACCCCAAAATTCAAAACCACGCGGACTTCTAGAACATCCACACAAAGTAATATCTATCTACCTGAGATACCACTGAGCATTTGCCCCTACATTCTTTGCTATACATTCCTAACTGCAAAGTAATTCAGGCACCTACTAATCTATTGACTAGTCACCCAGAACACACATTTTCAACCTACGATAGTCATTATGGTAAAGCAATCCAGAATTCCTTCAAGCTCTATGATTGAAGTCACTAATACAGATGAGTCAAGCAATAATGATGAACTATATAACCTCTCTGAAAAGGAATTTCGGAAGGACTGTTAAAGATTCACAAGGAACTCAAAGAAACAATGGAATACAAAGTCAATAAAATACAGGAGGACATGAGAGCAGAATTAAGTAAATTTCAGACCAATGTACAAGCAGAAATGACAGATATTAAAAATGAGGTAAGTGAACTGAAAAACACAGTGGAAGGCCTCCAAAGCAGAGTAATAGCTACTGAAGAAAGAATTAGTGATCTTGAAGACGAGGTTCAGAGATACTCTAGACAAAAACATAAGATGGAAAAAAGACTCACAATCAACAAACAGACTACCAGAGAAAATCGGGATGGAGCCAAAAGGAACAACATACGCATCATGGGTTCCCAGAAGGGGAAGAAGAAAACCCTGATGAAGAAGAAACTGTCAAAGCCATCATCACTGAGAAGTTCCCCGAACTGAAGAAATCATGCTCCCAGATACAGGAGGCCCTTAGGATACCAGCTAAAAGAAACCCCAATAAGAATACTCCAAGACACAACCTTATTAAAATAAAAAAAAAATACACAGAGATAGAATACTGAAAGCAGCAAGATCAAAGAAGGAAATCACATACAAAGGAGCATCCCTGAGATTTACAGCAGACTTCTCAGATGAAACACTCCAAACCTGAAAACAATGGTGGGATATTGTGAAAAGACTCAATGAACTGCAGGCCTCACCAAGAATTCTTTACCCAGGCAGACTTACTTTCAGATGTGAAGGAAAGATACACAACTTCATGGATAAACAACAACTCAGGAAATTCATAGACTCAAAACCAACTTTAAAAGAAGGATTGAAGGGTCTATTGTAAAATAAGACAACCCAAAACCACAACAAATTTAAACAGGAAGATGGCACAAAATCCATCCAATGACAATAATCTCTCTCAATGTCAACGGACTAAATGCACCAAATTAGAGACACAGGGTGGAAAATGGATTAAAAAACTGAATCCAACATTCTGCTGCCTACAAGAAACACATCTGAATAATCAGAGCAAACACAGACTCAAAGTCAAAGGCTGGAAGACCATTCTCCACACAAACAACTCCTCCAAAAAAGGCAGGTGTGGCCATACTCGTATCTGACAATATAGACTTCAGGCTGAAAAAGGTTAAAAGGGACAATGAAGGCCATTTATTAATAATTAAGGGGTATGTATACCAGGAAGAAATCACACTACTATACATATATGCACCAAATTAGGGGCCAGCAAAATACTTAAAACGACTATGAATATACCTCAAAGAAGACATAATAATAGTTTCTGACACAGCAATAGTCAAAGACTTCAACACTGCTTTATCGACTATGAATAGATAGACCAGACTGAAACTCACCAGGGAAATACTGGACCTGAAGGAAGAAATGAAAGAAAGAGAGCTGGTTGATATATACAGGACTTTTCATCCCAAAAAAGCTGAATACACATTTTTTTCCAGTGCCCATGGAACATTCTCCAAGATAGACCATATACTGAGCCACAAAGCATACCTCAACAAAATTAAAAAGATAGAAATTGTGTCAACTATCTTTTCAGATCACGATTCACTGAAAATAGTAGTTAACCATACACAGAAGCAGGGATTCAAGCCAAACACCTGGAAATTGAACAGCTCACTGCTGAACAACAAGTGGGTCATAGAAGAAATCAAACAGGAAATCCAAAGATTCCTGGAAACAAATGACAATGAAGATACCAACTATCAGAACTTGTGGGACACAGCAAAAGCTGTGTTAAGAGGAAAGTTCATAGCTCTGCAAGCATTCATAAGGAAAGAAGAAAGCGCCCACATAAATAACCTGACCTCACAGCTGAAAATATTAGAAAAAGACCAACAAAAGTAGTCCAACCCAGGCAGAAAGAAGGAAATAATAAAACTTAGGGAGGAAATCAATGAGCTGGAAACCAAAAAAAAAAATCCGAAAGATTAATGAAACCAAGAGCTGGTTCTTTGAAAAAATAAACAAGATCGACAAGCCACTGGCAAGACTTGTAAGGTCAGGGAAAGAGAGAACCCAAATAAACAGAATCAGAAATGAAAATGGTGACAACACAACAGAAAAGACAGAAATCCAAAAGATCATCAGAGATTACTTTGAGAACCTGTATGCCATGAAACATGAGAACCTAGAAGAAATGGATAAATTCCTGAAGTCCTATAACCTCCCACGGCTGAAATAAGAAGACCTCCAATACCTGAATAAGCATATCACCATCAAGGAAATTGAAACAGTAATTAAAAGTCTGCCCAAACACAAAAGCCCAGGTCCATATGGGTTCACTAGTGAATTCTACCAAACCTTTAAGGAGGACCTACTGCCTGTCCTGTTCAAGCTCTTCCAGGAAATAGAAGAAACAGAAACACTCCCAAACAGCTTCTACGAGGCACACATCACCCTGATACCTACCCATAGCAGGCAGAGACAACACAAAGAAGGAAAATTACAGGCCAATCTCCTTGATGAACACAGATGCTAAGATCTTCAACAAAATACTAGCAAACAGAATCCAAAAACTCATCAAAAAGATCATACATCATGACCAAGTAGGATTCATCCCGGGAATGCAAGGATGGTTCAACATTCGCAAATCAATCAACGTAATACATCATATCAATAAGAGCAAAAAATAAAAACCATATGATCCTATCAATAGATGCAGAAAAAGCATTTGACAAGATCCAGCACCCATTCATGATTAAAACCCTCCAGCAAATGGGAATTGAAGGAAGCTTCCTCAAGATAGTCAAAGCCATCTACCAAAATCACACAGAGAGTATCCTCCTCAATAGGGAATAATTGAAAGCCTTCCCCTTAAGATCAGGAACATGACAAGTTTGCCCTCTCTCACCTCTTTTATTCAATATAGTACTGGAAGTACTCCGCCATAGCAATCAGAGAAAAAAAAGTACATTAAGGGCATCCAGATAGGCAAGGAAGAAATCAAGCTATCATTATTTGCAGATGACATGATATTATACCTAGAGAACCCTAAATTCTCAACCCAAAAACTCTTGAGAGAAACAATAGATATTTATAGTAGAGTGGCAGGGTTAAAAATCAATACCCAAAAGTCGGTGGCTTTCCTATATACAAAGAACGAAAGATAAGAAAGGGATATTAAGAAGTAGATTCCATTCACAATTGTGTCACAGAAAATCAAATACCTAGGAATCAGCTTAACCAAGTGTGTAAAGGACCTATACAAAGAGAACTACAAGACACTGCTTCAAGAAATAAAAGAGGACATGAGGAAACGGAAACACATCCCCTGCTCATGGATGTGGAGAATTAACATTGTCAAGATGGTCAAATACCTAGGAATCATCTTAACCAAGTGTGTAAAGGACCTATACAAAGAGAACTACAACTGCGTTCATTAATAGGATATAAATAGATACTAGTGTTTTACTAAATGTGGGAAATGGTAATGGCAGATTAAAACTCACCATTGAATATACACAAAGAGACTTAAGTGATAAACTCTAAATATCTGCAGGGCTAGCCACAATGTGTAAAATAAGAGGGGAGAGAGATGCAGAGACAGAGAGAGAGACACACAGAGAGAGAGGAAAGCGGGGGTACCTGCTTTTGAGGCTGCCTGGGGGTGGGCGGGAGGGGGTGGGGGTACATTGGTGGTGGAAATGGGGCACTGGTGGAGGGATGGGTGCTGGAATACTGTATTACCAAGAACCAATTATGAACACCTTTGTAATTGTATGTCTCACGGTGGTATAATAAAAAAAATTTAAAAAAAAGAGAACTACAAGACACTGCTTCAAGAAATAAAAGAGGACATGAGGAAATGCAAGCACATTCCCTGCTCATGGATGGGGAGAATTAACATTGTCAAGATGGTAATACTCCCTAGAACCTTGTACAGATTCAATGCGGTTCCTATAAGGATACCCATTACATTCTTTAAAGAAATTGACCAAACACTCCTGAAATTCCTATGGAATAATAAACCCCCACGGATAGCTAAAGCAATCCTTGGGAAAAAGAGATGGGAGGCATCACCTTTCTCAACCTCAAACTGTACTACAAAGCAGTAGTAATTAAAACAGCATGGTATTAGAATAAAATCAGACCTATGGACCTATGGAATAGAGTTGAGTATCCTGACACTCACCCTCAAAGACATGATAAGTTAATCTTTGATAAAGGTGCAAAGAGTCCAAACTGGAGTAAGGGAAAGCCTCTTCAACAAGTGTTCCTGGGAAAATTGGACAGCTACATGTAAAAAATGAATTTGGACCTGTGTCTAAAACCTTGCACAAAAATCAGATCAAAATGGATTAAAGATCTCAATATCAGACCTGAATCCATAAAGTACGTTGAAGAAAATATAGGAAAAACCCTCCACGACATTGAAGCTAAAGACCTCTTCAAAGGTGAAACACCATTAACAAAGCAACTAAAAGAAAAGATAAATATATGGGACTACATGAAACTAAAGAGCTTCTTCACCTCGAAAGAAATAGTGACCAAGATAGAAAAACAGTTCACAGAATGGGAAAGAATATTCACCCAATACTCATCTGATAAGGGGTTAATATCCAGGATATATCAGGCACTGGTACAGCTATATAAGAAGAAAACAGCCAACCCTATTAAAAAATGGGGAGAAGAGATGAACAGAAACTTTGACAAGGAAGAAATTCGAATGGCCAAAAGGCATATGAAAAAATGCTCTTCATCACTAATCATCAGAGAGATGCAAATCAAAACAACAATGAGATATCACCTCACCCCACAGAGACTGGCCCATATCACCACTAAGTAACATTCATGAGACCTCAGCACATGGCACTGCTCTAAACACCTTGGAAAAACCATTCAATAGTGGTTTTTAAAGCTGTGACCACATCAACTGTCACAGCTGGAAGCCTAAACATTCTCTAGCTACAATAAAGTTGCATTAGCTGTCACGCCTCCACTCCCATCATTGACCTGGTCAAGCTTATCAGAAGAGGTGGTCTAGATTCAAGTGAAGAGGCATACTTTTCCCTTTTCTTACAAGGGTGCAAATGCACTTCTGAGAAATGAAGATATACATTTTCAACCAACTACACTTCAAAGTTATGTTCTAGTTCAGAGGAATTAGATCAATTCTTTTTGCAGGTTTGGAAGGATTTAACTGCCACTCTCTGGGAAAAGTAACTTTGGTACTTGCCTCACAGGAGGTTGATAGTAGGCAGTCTTTCTCAGTAAGGGTAATAACATGCACTAGACTAACCAAATTTCAGCTACATAAAATGGAAGCAACGATAAAAACAAAAAACAAACAAAAAACAATAAAACAAAACTCAAGTTCTGTTTTTTGGAGGGATCTGCTAAGCAGTGTTCTGGATGCCATGTGAGTTACTACCAGTGACTTTTGCTCTGGTGATGCTCCAGTCCAGTAGTAATGGGCCCTGAACTTACTCTTTCATTTCCCACTTTTGGGTTAGTCTTCTAAGGATACAATGGGCCTGTATACCTCATGGCTGTCCTTCCATGCTTTTTTGTTGTTGCTGGTGTTGTTTTTTGGGCCACATCCAGCAGTGCCCAGGGATTACTCAGGGATCACAACTGACAGTGCTTAGGGAACCATAGGGAAAGCTGGGGATTGAAGCTGTGTTGGCCACGTGCAAGGCAAAGCACATACCAGCTGTACTGTCACTCTGGCGCCCCCTTCCATTCTCTTAACTTGAAACTCACACTGGGTCAGCCCATCAGGTACATTATTCTGACCTCTTAGACAAAGACAGGAGCCATTTTAAAAAGCACTTTTTGCCAGGTGGCTCTTTATATAGCATAGAAAGAAAGACATAGGCCAGCAGAGAAACAACCCAGAGCCACCTTTCCAAAAGAATGTGATACCACCAAATCTTCCCAGGTAGACTGAGCTGGGCTGAACACTCTGGGCCTTCTCGGACAGTGGATAGATTCCCCTTTTCTGCTTGAAGACACAGCATCCCACAGCTACACCCAACACCCTCTGATTTAGAAATATCACAGTTCCACAACTGAACTTCATAAAACTGACAAGCCACCAAGTTGTTCCAGATCTATAGCTCCTCTACCGTGCAGCTGCTCACATCCTCAACTTCACTGTATTGTTAGCCCAGTAGGGTAACAGCAAATCTGATGGGAAAGCTGCATAGAAGATCACCAAGCTCAGTGAGCCTGAACAATAGCACAGTAGGCTCAGCTAGCACCCTGGCACAGCAGATCCTCAGATAATGGCTTTAGGAACATCAGTGAGATATGTAACAATGATCACAAATTGACTACTATCAGTCTGAGGATTGACCATTCCATTTGCCTTTGAAATTGCAACAAATAATCCGAAATAAATCTGTGCCTGCAAAAGGGCAGGCTGGGGTGGTAAGTGGGAAATTGGGGATACTGGTGGAGAGGCGGTCACACTGGTGGTGTTGGAACATTTTATTTTTATTTTTTAATTATTGATAAACATTCTGTATCTCTGTGAACTAGAGTTACAAATCTGTTCATGAACAGGGTTTCAGTCATGCAATGTTCATACAACACCCAAACACCCAACCCTCCATCAGTGTTCATTTCCCACCTCAATGTCCCCAGTATCCCCACCTCAGTCCTCTCACTTCACCCTCACCAGATTGCCTCCATGACAGGCACGTTGCACTGCACCTGCCCAGAGCCTCTGCATCTGCCCTGGATTGCCTCTTGCAGGTCACTTCATAGATAGGGGGTAGTTTAAATGTGGCAGTTTATCTGACCATGTATTCTATACTGGCCGGTATAAATATTCTCTCATGCTACTACAATCATCGTGGGACAAGCTAGACTTTACCGGTATATTTGCCTGGCCACGTTGGATCTCTAAGTAATTAGACCAGAGAGAAATGCTGTTTGCCTCCAAGCAATCAAGCATGGCTCCCTGTTAACTCAAAAGGCAACTAAAATACAAAACTACCATGAAGTAAAGACGAGACTCTTGTGAAGGCTTGGAGAAATATTTAACTGGCATTAGTATAGTCTTTGGTACAGATGCATGCCTTTGCATCCTGGGCAACAACTCATCTCAGAAGCCCCTCTTCTCTACCCTGTAAAGGCATTTCCTAGGCCAATTCTGGCTCAGCGACATTAACATCTAAAAGGGCCTAGGTAAGGTCCTGGGAGAAATTACCTGAGGGCACTTGGGCCTGCCAGCTTCCCATAAAAGTGGGAGGTCTGGGTTGCAGGGGGGATAAAAACTAGGCTGCCTCCTCTCTTCGCTCTCTTTTTGGGCTTGCACTCTCTTTGGGTCAATCTCTTCCCCTTTCTGCTGGAACCTTGTCTGTGTCTCCTCTCTACAGGGCCTTAACATGTGGTGGCCGCCATCTTGGCCTATAGGTGGCCAGGGTCCTGCCGGGAATCCTAAGCACAGGGTTTTTCCTATTGCTGATTTGTATGCCTGAACCTGTGTTAAGTAAAGCAATTTAAAACTTCGCGGATTCCTGCATCTTTCTCTGTCTGCTGGCCGCCTATCCCCTGGGGCAGAAGGGGATCCCTGACCCTGCTCCCAGATTTTGGCTGCAGCATTTACCCGTGAGGCATCTCTCTCTCTCTCTCTCTCTCTCTCTCTCTCTCTCTCTCTCTCTCTCTCTCTCTCTCTCTCTCTCTCTCTCTCTCTTTCTTTCTCTCTCTCTCTCATAGTTTGCAACACATGTTGAGAGGACATCATGTTGGGTCATTTACTCACTTTTAGCATGCGTCTCCCATCCAGAAACATTACTTCCAAACATATTGTCATAGTGGTTGGTGTTGGAACATCTAATGCCTGAAACAACTGCTTATGAACAGCTTAGTAAATCATAGTGTTATAATAAAAAAAATATTGTTTAAAATAAATCTGGTTGATTCCTGAATCAACCAGATGCCATTGGGCTACACTGGCACATGATAGGGTCCAATGGAAATGTTAATGGCTCCCGCTTGAGCAAATCGATGAATAACAGGATTCAAGTGATCAAGTGATCAAGTGATCAAATGATCAAGTTTAAAATAAAAGGGAGACATAGCACACACACCATTTATTTAATTAGCTCAGTGTATATGTTTGTGTGCTTAATCTATTCCTAGCAGTAGGCTTAAGGCTACTGTGGAGTGAAGTATTAGAGTTTAACAATCAGCTGTAAGGGATCAACAGAACTAAATAAAGAAGGCATAAGATATTACATGATTAAGTTGCTTTCTCTCTCTCTTCTTTGTATGTACTCACTAAGAAGGCACCCTGTCACACTGCTTTGCTGCCATGGTGACTGTTACTAAGAAATGCTGTATCCACATAAGAACAAATGACAGAGACTTTCATTTCTGTTTTAATATGCAGTGTTTCATCAGTCACTGAAGGTCTTTCTTCAATTTTCTCTATGGAGTCTGATTTCAAGTCCTTAAAGCAAAGTGGACCAAGAGTGTGGAGAACCATCCAAGTTCACCTGCCTTTGGGGATTTTCTTGTTGCTCAAGGATCAGGCTTTTCCTTCCTTCCTTCCTTCCTTCCTTCCTTCCTTCCTTCCTTCCTTCCTTCCTTCCTTCCTTCCTTCCTTCCTTCCTTCCTTCCTTCCTTCCTTCCTTCCCTTCCTTCCTTCCTTCCTTCCTTCCTTCCTTCCTTCTTCCTTCCTTCCTTCCTTCCTTCCTTCCTTCCTTCCAACCTTCCTTCCTTCCTTCCTTCCTTCCTTCCTTCCAACCTTCCTTCCAACCTTCCTTCCTTCCTTCCTTCCTTCCTTCCTTCCTTCCTTCCTTCCTTCCTTCCTTCCTTCCTTCCTTCCTTCCTTCCTTCCTTCCTTCCTTCCTTCCAACCTTCCTTCCTTCCTTCCTTCCTTCCTTCCTTCCTTCCTTCCTTCCTTCCTTCCTTCCTTTCTCCCCCTCCTCCCTCCCTCCCTACCTCCCTCCTTCCCTTCCTTCCTTCCATAAATACTTGGTATTGCATCTAAGTTTTATCCATATACTTGGGGAGAAATATATCTCCTTCTTAAAAAGTTTACTTTCTAAAAAAGTGATTTCACAAAGATTTAGAAAAGCTACTGAATGGCTGGCAATTTTCTAATTATCTTCATAGAGACAGGAGAAGAATAAAGATGATTTTCTGTAGGAACTTCTGACTGTATCTGGGATTATCCACAGAGTAAGACCCTTTTCCTTGTACTTGGCCCAGATTTCATAAAAGACATTTTTTGCTCTGTAACAGGAGGAGCTGGCCAAGGCTCTGCTTAAAGGATAAGAATCTTATCTCTGACCACAAAGTTTCGAAGGAGCTTAGTGTTGATTTCTCTTTGGCATATCTAAATTACATTTTGAATGTCATCCCCAGAGGAAGAGAACATGTGACACGCAATAGGTATCGCTTCCAGTGAGAATAGACTCCCCTCTGGAAACATCACAATCCCTCTGTACAGATCACAGGCTGGTAGGTGCTGGGCAGAGCACTAGACTAAGCATCATGACAGAGATGAGAAAAATAAATCAAAACTGAGATCTTGTAGGAGCTCAGAATTTAGGTGAGAAAAAGTCTTACTATACAGAAATATTAGTTATGGAATGAAAACCAAAGTAGAATTCAGTTACAGAGGTCCAGAATTTAAAACTAGAAGTGTTTTGAAGATCAGTGGCTAATTTGCCAAAGAGAACCCAGGGGAAGAAAGGTTAGTTCATGCACTGGATTAGTGGGAGAATTAGTGGGAGTACCAGGTGTAGGCCACACATATCAAGAACTCTGTGTACCTTGTCACATGTAACAACAATTGAACATCAATCATGTGCAGGGAAATAGAGTTGAGATGACAGGTGCAAAATCCTAGGACAATGTCTGGAATCATTAGCTGTCATCATTTCCAGCGTCACCATATATTTTTAAGTATTTTATTATACCACCGTGAGATACACAATCACAAAGAAACACAATTATAAAGTTCATACCTGGGTTTTGGTCATACAGTGTTCCAGCACCCATCCTTCCACCAGTGCCCATCTCCCACCACCAACGTCCCCGGTTCCCTCCCCCTCCCCAGCCCTCCTCCATGGCAGGTTCCCCATTTCTTTCCCTTTCTCTCTCTCTCTCCCTTCCTTCCCCTTTCAGACTATGGACTACAGAACATACATTAAAGGGTTGTCATGTGTATCATTTTTGCCTGTATTTAATGCTCAGTTTTAGGTTGGAACTAGTACCCTCGACAATTGTCAGCACACTGTTCCATTCTCTGTTCTACCCAGTCTCTGACTCCCACACGTTTGTGATAATTTCCACCCTTGACAAGACCTCCTGATACAAGGTCATGTTTCACTTGACCTTGGATATTGGCATCACAATATGCACATATATATCTATGCCATGCAAATAAATGCAGTCATTCTGTATCTGTCTCTCTCCCTTCTGGCTAATTTCACTCAACATAATCTTCTCCATGTCCATCCATTTATAGGCAAATTTTATAACTTCATTTTTCCTAACAGCTGCATAGTATTCCATTGTGTAGATGTACCAAAACTTCTTTATCCAGTCATCGATTCTTGGGCACTCTGGTTGTTTCCAGATTCTGGCTATTGTGAATAATGCTGCTATGAACATAAAAGTAGGGATGGTATTTCTGCTGTGTATTTTTGGCTTCCCAGAGTAGATTCCCAGGAGTGGTATGGCTGGGTCAAATGGGAGTTCAATTTCTAGTCTTTGGAGGAATGTCCATATTGTTTTCCAGAAAGGCTGTACCAGCTGGCATTCCCACCAACAATGGATGAGTTTCATCTTTCATCTTTCATTCACTGTATCACTGTCTTCCCGTTCATCATCGATTTGCTCGAGCGGGCCCCAGTAACATCTCCATATGTCCTGTCTCATGCTAGTAGAGCCCAAGGCATCTGCTTGCTCCAGGAACATAAAGAGTCTCAATCCATACCGGAATGAGGTCTATAATTGTTACTGGTATTTGGCATATATATCAAATACAACAACACAGGTACCTTGCCAGGCTCTGCCGTGCAGGTTATTTTATATTCTTCTATATATTTATATCTTTAAAATGTGTGGCCTTAGCAAATATATGGTCCGTGATAGTCAGGTTTGGATAGAAACTAACCGCTTAGATGTGCAAGAACCATCTCAACATGTTACACCCAGAATTCTCCTGCAGCTTTCCTTTCCTAGAGTAATTTATACTTCTCAAATCTCTTAATAATTGCAAGTTAATTTGATTCATTTCTTTTTATGAACAACTCAGTAGTATCATATCAACATTGAAAATATATAGACTCTGACATTGTCTCACTATTACCATCATATCGTTCTATTCTTTGCAAACTAGATTAATTTCAGCTCTTCCTCCCCATCCTTACCACTACCTCTTCATAAGTAAACCCAGTCACAATATATTCACAACCAAACAGTTCTACTGATATTTTTTAAAGTCTGGTTAGATCATAGGACTCCTCTTGCCAAAGTTCTACTGGCTTTCTATCTTTTCTGAGAGCACAGAGCCTCAACAACCTTGGTGACTTCATCACCCATCAGCTACTGCCTCTCTCATTCACTTTACTTTGCACAATGGTCCCTCACTTCTCAAACAAACTAATCATACTCAAGTCAGAATCCATTAGCTTGCTCATCGTATGTCTTTATCATGATGATGTTCCTCCAATATCCGTTGGCCGTTTCCGACCTCCTTTCTGCTTTCTGTATGCTGCTATAAGAGTAAGCTTTCCTTATCACAAACATGTGGGAGTCAGAGGTTAGGTAAGACAGAAAATGGAACAGTGTGCTAACAATTGTCGAGGGTACTAATGCCAACCGAGAACTGAGCATTAAATAGAGGCAAAAAGATACACATGACAACCCTTTAATGCATGTTCTGTAATCCATAGTCTGGAAGGGAAGGAAAAGAGAAAGAGAGAGAAAGGGAAAGAAATAAGGAACCTGCCATGGAGGAGGGCTGGGGAGGGGGAGGGAACCGGGGACGTTGGTGGTGGGAGATGGACACTGGTGGTGGGATGGGTGCTGGAACACTGTATGACCAAAACCCAAATATGTACTTTTTAATTGTATATCTTTGTAATTGTAAAAATAAAAAATTTAAAAAATTAAAAAATAAAATTAAAAAAAAGAGTAAGCTTTTCTTGATCAACCCACCACAAAAAAAAACAACAAATTATCCAGCCCCTATACAGCCAACAGTAATGCTATTTCCCTGCTTTAATCATTATTAAATTAATATTTCACTTGTTTTTCTCTGTTTACCTGAACCTAAGAACTATAAGTATGAGGGTTTTGCTCTAGTATTCACTAATTCTCCAGCCCCTGGAGAATGTATGTCATAACAGGCATTCTGTTAATATTGGGAAAATGACTAATTAAACAAACAAGTTAAGAATTCAATTCAATAATTGGTATTATATTATGTAGCATAATAACATATATATGTTCTCCTAGTTGTAAACAAAAATAGATAAGAAAAAATATGCAATTCTGTTTAAGATTTTTTCATTTTTATTTACTTTTTATATATTTTAGCAGAAAGATCACTTTAAAAAATTCATCAAAAGTATTTATCTAGCCAAAATCTTAGATATGAATATCTTTCATTAGTCTTTCTAATAATATGGTGACACTGTGGATGTGGATTTTCCCCACATCCACAGTGTCACCATATTATTAGAAAGACTAAGAGACAATTACACATGTGTAATTGTGTTTTGATGAATATCTTCTCTAAGCTTCATAAGCTTCATTTTTATTCTATAAAATAGAATAAAATAATATTTAATAGGGTACCTAAGAAGATTAAGTATGATTAATCTTTTTAATATATATTTTGTACATATATTATTTATATTTATATATATATTTCGTTAAAGTCTAGTGTTACATATGTAATTCATGTAGTGTTCAGAGTGCAACTTATCTGACAAAAGCACCTAAACATTAGCACTCTATAGTATTTATTGGACTGCATCAGGATACTGAAAAACAAAACAAGAACACAGAGTATTGGTGGAGCTTCTCTTTACACTATCAAATGCATGCCAGAAGCTTTTTTTTTTTTCTTTTTTGGGTCACACCCGGTAATGCTCAGGATTACTCCAGGCTCTGCACTGAGGAATTATTCCTGGCATTGCTCAGGGGGCCTTATGGGATGTTGGGGATTGAACCCGAGTGGGCTGCTTGCAAGGCAAATGCCTTACCCCTTGTGCTATTGCTCCAGACTCTGCATGTCAGAAAGTTCATATTTACTATTTATATAGTAGGTAGCAAATCTTACCCAAAGTTGTTGATAGCGCATTCATGGGGGTGCTGGAATAATGGGGCAGTAGTAGCTTATGCACTATGGGGGTGCTTTCTATTTGCTTGAATAAAGAAAGCAAGTTTTTCAGGGTGCACTTTTTTTGAAACGGGGCAGTCGGCTGAATTAATCTGGGACTTCCGTACACACTAAGAGTAGCTCACAAAAGTACAAAAGAACAAAGAAAATAAGAGAAGTGTTTCTTTGGGCGCTATAATCTAGCAGCTATTTCTTTTTTTTTTTTTTGGGGGGGGGTCACACCCAGTAATGCTCAGGGGTTACTCCTGGATCTGCATTCAGGAATTACTCCTGGCAGTGCTTGGGGGACCACATGGGATGCCGGGGATCGAACCTGGGTCGGTCCGCTTATAAGGCAAACACCTACCCACTGTGCTGTCCTCTGGCTCCACTAGCAACTATTTATTCTCAACAAATGTAGAATAAATCACGTGTACAGTGAACAATAATATTGAACTTCTGCTTTCTATCCTGCAAGCTAGCTGGAAAAAGCAGTGAGAAACCAAGTCATAATTATATGGAGTCATAATTATATTATATATAACAGAGCAAAGAGATACAGAAGCTCCGGGAAGGCGCCCAGTCCAACAAATGTGGAGGCAGGCAAGAAGAGAATCAGAAGTTTTCCCAATAAAACAAAGAGCTGAGTAAGGCACCTGCCTTGCACACGTCTGACCGTGATTGCATCCTCAGCATTGCATATGATCCTCTGAGTACTGCTGGGCATCACTTTTGAGCATGTAGCTACTTAACAGCTCCAGAGAACCCCTGGGGATGGCCGACCCCTCATTCCCTCCTTCAAAGGGGTCATGGGAAAGAGTAAGGGAGTTGGCCAAACTCGAGAACGGCTGAAAAGAGTCTAATGCTCTCAACTAGCTGTGGCGGGTGCCAAAAGCGGTTTTTAGAAGCTGAGCAGAGCACTTTCTGACATGGGGGGGGGGGGGTATTAAATGGGGCCTGAGGACCCTCAAGACAAAACTATTGGAGTTAGTATTTTGCTCTTGCCAATGAGAAGTACTTGGAAGGTGACTCTCAGGCTGACGCATCTGTTTCTGCTGGATAACTCCACTGCAGACACCCGTGGCTTTACTGCGTGATTTCAGGACCTGGCACTGAAACCACGGGTTTTAAGAAGGTGCTGTAGCAGCAGTGGGCTTCTTTTTATTTTATTTTATTTTATTTTATTTTTTGCTTTTTGGGTCATACCCAGCGACGTTCAGGGTTACTCCTGGCTCAGGAATTACTCCTGGCAGTGCTCGGGGCACCATACGGGATGCTGGGGATCGAACCGGGGTCGGCCGTGTGCAAGGCAAATGCCCTACCTGCTGTTCTATCTCCCCGGCCCAGCAGTGGACTTCTGACCCATGGATCACAGCTACAGTGACACGTCTTTGAATCTATCAATCCCCTGGACCCCAACTACCCGCCCTCCCTGCTCCCCAACATTCTTATTATTGCAGGGGCAGTAACTCTCCAAGCAGACCCATCCAGCAGTGTCATCCTTGGACATTCACGGTCCTGGAGGCCCCACTTCCTAACCCCTCTTCCCCACCCGGCCCCCATCCATTTGGCAAGCCCCACATTAAATCTCCTTTGTTTAGCACGGTGTGAATCCTATGCCTTGAACTTGCTACACTGACACAAAAACGCAAACTGTGCCATGAATGCACATGGCAGAGCATAACCACCTTCTTCTACACGGTCAAGTCAGGGGGTATTAGAAGCACCGTGAGCCGTTGTTGACTTCAGTCTTCTCCCAGCTCTGCTTCCCCTCCCTCCCTCTCATTTTCTCCTGCCCCGATAGCCCAGCGGGTAGGGCGTTTGCCTTGCACGCAGCCAGCCCATGCCGGCCCGGGTTCGATCCCCGGCATCCCATATAGTCCCCTGAGCAATGCCAGGAGTAATTCCTGAGTGCAGAGCCAGGAGTAACCCCTGAGCATCTCCAGGTGTGACCCAAAAAGGAAATAAAATAAAATAAAATGCTTTAAAAAATATATATATATATATATATATATATATATATATATATATATATATATATATATATATATTCTCATTGTTGTGTGCTGGTCTTCAGAACACTCTAAGCGATTCTTCCTCCTCCTCCCCTGGCAACCACCTTCTGCTTTCCTTCTTAAACAGAAGACTACTCTAGGTAGCTCACAAAAAGTAGAATCATACAGATTTTTCTTCTTTCTTTCTGGGATCACTGCCGGCAGTGCTCAGAGGACCGTATGTGGTTCCAGGGACCAAACAGAGGTTAACTCTCTGCACTATCTCTCCCACCCAGTATTCTTCTCTCTGAACTAGCTTTTTCACTTATCATGTATCCAAATCCATGTTGCAGTGTGTGACATAATTTCCTTCCTTCTTTGGATGACTGATAAAACTAAATTGATGGTGTCTATGCCACATTTTGCTCATGTTACGCCTATCTGTGGACATTTGCATTGTTTGACTTGCAGTTGTGAATGACGTTGCTATAGACCTAGGTATGGAAATATCCTTTGGAGGGTTTGCTTTCAAGTCTCCCGGCCACATAGCCAGAAGTGGGATTTCTGGATCCCATAGCAACGGATTTTTATTTGAGGAGGCGGGATCTCCAGTTTCCTATGAGAACGGCATTGTTTTTCATTTTAACTTTTTTATGGTTTTCCCCACATCTGGGTATTTTATTTATGTTCTTGGTGACAGTGATTCTATATAGATATGAAGTGATAACTCATTGGGGTTTCGATTTACATTTCCCTAATGACTAGGGATGATGAACCTCTTTTCTATACTTGCTGAATAGATATTTTCTTTGCCCATTTTGAAATCACATATTTTGGTTGTGCTGAAGTTTATGAGGCTTTATTTGATAAATGATTTCCTTTTAGTTTTTTTTTTTCATTCTTGGCAATTTCCGCGCAATTTTAATCTGTGTTTGTGAATGGAAGTCTGGTCTGGAGCAACTTGCAGATAGACTGGTCAGCGTTGGGCCCAGCTTCCACCTTAAGGACATGAAAGTAATGGGTATGAGCTAGAAACATCCCTTTTGTGAAATCTTGCTTTTTGCAATGGTATGGATGAAACTGGAGTGGGGGGGCATCATGCTAAGTGAAGTGAGTCAGAAAGACAGAGAAAAAACTGATGATCTCAGCGCCAGAGCGATAGCCCAGCGGGTAGGGGCGTTTGCCTTGCACGCAGCCGGCCCATGCCGGCCCGGGTTCGATCCCCGGCATCCCATATGGTCCCCCGAGCACCGCCAGGAGTAATTCCTGAGTGCAGAGCCAGGAGAAACCCCTGAGCATTGCCGGGTGTGACAAAAAAAAAAAAAAAACAACCTGATGATCTCAGTCAGATGTGGGATATAGAGGAAAGCGAGGGAACAAACAAAGCCAGTGAAAAACAAACCCCCACATTCTGACCTAGAAATGAAGTTACCAGAGGGGAAGGAGGAACTGAAGGGCACTTCCAAGTAACTGTGGGTGGGGGCGGATATTGGTACTTTGGCAGTGCGATATCCTGAAAACATCTGAAACTTCACCCAAAACATAATCTTGCAAACTGAAACCTCAGTGGAAAAATAGAAACAAACAAAAAACATTTTTAAGAAACTTCTGTAGCTCGGATACTTGTTTCTAGACACTGACTCCCCTACATGATCAAAAGTATCCCGGGCCTTCACTTTTAGAGCAGAAGGAGCCAATCTGAGGCTTTTGGCACTGCACAATCAGAAACAGCTTAAGGCTGGGTGAGTAAGCGAAGTGAAGTGGACTCCCCAGACCCAGGAACAACTCTCTCCGGTGCCTGCCACTAGAAACTGAAATCCAGCACAAGCTCAGCATCTATTGTGTTAGTTACCATTGTTCCTTTTAAAAATTCACATGGTAGTTCCTGTCTTGAACCGAAAAAGGTAAAGGTACCTTTTGACTACTTTCTACTAACTTATGTGAGTCTCCCATGTATTTTTCTGAAGGGATAAAACAGTCCAACTCTGAAGACCTCAAATATATCCTGGGAATATATTTGATTTCCTGTTCAATATTAGATGATTTGGTCTACAACGTTTCTTTTTTTTATGGGATGCAGGGGCTCGAACCCAGTTCGGCTGCGTGCAAGGCAAACACCCCACCCGCCAGACTATTGCTCTGGCCCCCCAATTTTTATTTTCACTCTGTATTTTCTTTTTTTTTTTTGCTTTTTGGGTCACACCTGGCAATGCTCAGGGGTTACTCCTGACTCTTCGCTCAGGTATTACTCCTGGAGTGGTCAGGGATGCAGGGGATCGAACCTGGGTTAGCCATGTGCAAAGGCAAATGCCCTACCCACTGTGCTATTGTCTCGGCCCCTGACTCTGTATTTTTTTAAAGTATTTTATTACATCACCTTGAGATATACAATTACAAAGATACACAATTAAAAAGTTCATATTTGGGTTTTGGTCATACAGTGTTCCAGCACCTATCCCTCCACCAGTGCCCATCTCCCACCACCAACGTCCCCGGTTCCCTCCCCACTCCCCGAGCCCACCTCCATGGCAGGTTCTTTATTTCTTTCCCTTTTTCTCTCTTTCTCTTTTCCTTCCTTTCTAGTCTACGGATTACAAAGAACATACATTAAAGGGTTGCCATGTGTATCATTTTTGCCTCTATTTAATGCTCAGTTCTAGGTTGGCATTAGTACCCTCACAATTGTTAGCACACTGTTCCATTTTCTGTCTTACCTAGCCTCTGGCTCCCACACGTTTGTGATAATTTCCACCTTTGACAAGACCTCCTGATACATGTTTCACTTGACCTTGGATATTGGTATCATAATATGTACATATATATTTATGTCATGCAAATAAATGCAGTCATTCTGTATCTGTCTCTCTCCTTCTGGCTAATTTCACTCAACATGATCTTCTCCATGTCCATCCATTTATAGGCAAATTTTATAACTTCATTTTTTTCTAACAGCTGCATAGTATTCCATTGTGTAGATGTACCAAAACTTCTTTATCCAGTCATCGATTCTCGGGCACTCTGGTTGTTTCCAGATTCTGGCTATTGTGAATAATGCTGCTATGAACATAAAAGTAGGGATGGTGTTTCTGCTGCACATTTTTGGCTTTCCAGAGTATATTCTCAGGAGTGGTATGGCTGGGCCAAATGGGAATTCAATTTCTAGTCTTTGGAGGAAAGTCCATATTGTTTTCCCAGAAAGGCTGTACCAGCCGGCATTCCCACCAACAATGAATGAGTGTCCCCTTTTTCCCGCATCCATGCCAGCACTTGTTATTCTTGCTCTTTTGAATATGTGCCAGCCTCTATGGTGTAAAATGATATCTCATTGTTGTTTTTATTTGCATCTCTCTGATGATTAATGATGAAGAGCACTTTTTATACGTTTTTTGACCATTCCAATTTCTGCCTTGTTGAAGTTTCTGTTCCTTTCTTCTCCCCATTTTTTGACTGGGTTGTTTGTTTTCTTCTTGTAAAGTTCTACCAGTGCCTGATATATCCTGGATATTAACCCCTTGTCAGGACGGGTATTGGGTGAATATTCTTTCCCATTCTGTGGACTGTCTTTTTATCTTAATCACTGTTTCTTTTGAGGTGCAGAAGCTTTTTAGTTTCATGTACTCCCATATGTTTATCTTTTCTTCTAGTTGCTTTGTTAGTGATGTTTCACCCTTTGAAGATGCCTTTAGCTTTAATGTCGTGGAGTGTTTTTCCTATATTTTCTTCAATGTACTTTATGGATTCAGGTCTGACATTGAGATATTTAATCCATTTTGATCTGATTTTTTGGCATGGTGTTAGACACAGGTCCAAGTTCATTTTTTTACATGTTGCTGCCCAGTTTTCCCAACACCACTTGTTGAAGTGGCTTTCCTTACTCCAGTTTGGACTCTTTGCACCTTCATCAAAGATTAAATGATCATGTGTTTGAGGTTGGGTGTCAGGATACTCAATTCTATTCCATAGGTCCACAGGTCTGTTTTTATTCCAATACTACGCTGTTTTAATTACTACTGCCTTGTAGCACAGTTTGAAATTGGGAAAGGTGATGCCTCCCATCTTCTTTTTCCCAAGGATCAACAACGTTTCTTATATGGTTGGTCACAAGCCAGTATGAAGTTGTGTAAGTGAATCTGTGGGCTGTGAAAACTTGGCAATGAAGAAAGATTTCTAAATA